>VZTV01052230.1:6118-22496 GCA_013400875.1 Anhinga rufa
GAGAGAGGCGTGAAAATGTGAGAGAAACAACCCTGCAGACACCAAGGTCGGTGAAGAAGGAGGGTGAGGAGTTGCTCCAGGCACCAGAGCAGAGATCCCCCTGCAGCCCATAGTGAAGACCATGGTGAGGCAGGCTGTCCCCCTGCAGCCCATGGAGGTCCACAGTGGAGCAGATACTGACCCTGCAGCCTGTGGAGGACCCCACACCAGAGCAGGTAGATGTGCCTGAGGGAGGCTGTGACCCCATGGGAAGCCTGCACTGGAGCAGGTTTGCTGGCAGGACTTGTGACACCATGGAAAAAGGAGCCCACGCTGGAGCAGTCTGTTCCTGAAGGACTGCACCCCATAGAAAGGACCCATGCTGGAGCAGTTAGTGAAGAACTGTAGCCATGGAAAGGACCCACATTGGAGAAGTTCATGGAGGACTGTCTCCCATGGAAGGGACCACACAGTCGAGCAGGGTAAGAGTGTGACAAGTCCTCCCCCTGAAGAGGAAGGAGTGGCAGAAACAACGTGTAGTGAACTGACAACAACCCCCACTCCCCGTCCCCCTGCGCCACTGAGGGGGAGGGGGCAGAGAAAATCAGGAGTGAAGTTGAGCCCAGGGAGAAGGGAGGGCTGGGGGGAAGGTGTTTTAAGACTTGATTTTATTTCTCATTACCCTACGCTGATTTGATTGGCAATAAATTAAGCTAATTTCCCCAAGTCGAGTCTGTTTTGCCCATGATGGTAACTGCTGAGTGATCTTTCCCTGTCCTTATCTCAACCCACGAGCCTTTTGTTATATTTTCTGTCTCCTGTCCAGTTGAGGAGGGGGAATGATAGAGCAGCTTTGGTGGGCAACTGGCATCCAGCCAGGGTCAACCCACCAGAACTGGACATAAGAAAAAACAAATCAACATGACACTGGAACAAGGGCCCAGAAAGGCTATGGGATCTCCATCAGGGGAGATTTGCAAACTTAGACTAGACAAGCTTGATCTATCTTTTGTATTAGCCCAGCTTTGAGCAAGACATTGCATAGATGACATCCAGTGGCCCCTTCTAATCTTATTTATTCTATGTTCAGATACCAGATGCTATCTTCAGCTAACCAAAGTCTCCATCGGAGTTACTGGCCACCTTATCCAAGTCAATCTGTTTGACCTAAATTAAAATCTCAAATCCATTTGGCAACTGTGAAAATTTCAGAGAGTCTATGTTACAGTGCTATAAAATTAAATTTCCTGTATAAAAAGAAAAAAAAAAAGGAATGGGATTAAACACATGCTCTCCTAAAAAGAAGACTTCTAAAAACATTACCTTTAATAACTCCATAGCAAAAACATATTGATGGATATTCTGAGATTGGATTGCCAGTAAAAAGCAATCAGCTGACCTCTGTGCCTTGCTTATACTACTTACCTCATACATCTGCAAAGTATTTTCTCTTTGAACACCAACATTTCCCTCCTCACCATTTTCCCCTTATGGCACTCATCCCTCTCCAAGCCCATCTTCCTCCTCAACTTACTTTCCTCTCCACGGCACATTGTTCTGTCTTTTTTTGATCCCTATCTCACCCTTTATTCTCATCCTATATCTCTTATCCTGAGCTGGAAAATAATTCTTCAAGGCACCTCCCCTAAAGAGCAGCTGATTATTTGGCTTTGGGCCTGCTCCTGCTTTGTCTGTTCTCTGATGTCAACAGGTCTATCAAGTGTGTGGGGAAGCTTTGGAATGACCAAGAAACCCGTAAAGTGACCCTGTAATCCCAGGGAAAGCCTGGTCTGCATTAATGAGTCTTGTAAAATAAACAAGGGAGCTTGATGCCCAAAGTACTTTAAGCAGCCTTCCTCAAGTGTTGCCTGACGCATCGAGTATTCAGTGCTTGGAATGGGGAGAGGAGAGGAATATGGCTACCATGAAAATGAATAGAGTCTAAACTTATGCACCACACAAGCACTACACCTGCACTAATTTTATTAGAAAAAAAAACACAGTTCTTCAGGTTTTCTTTTGCCTTAGTAGCTTGGCTCCCATTACCCTCAGTCTCTTTATTCTTGTTAGTGCTGTGGCCTTTAGACACCAAGAGTCTTCCTGTAAGAAATAAAATGGTTATGGAAACTTAGCATGCCTGGCTATATGTCTGACATGGTGAAAAAAAGGATGAAGAAAAATTAACACAACTTGAAACTGGACTCTTAAGACCATTAACTAGTGAGCAATCAGAAATGCTGCAGAGTTTTACGAATATATCTGGTTCAGAGAACAGGAACCACAGAAGATAATTTCTAATCCCAATTCCAACTGGGATATAATTTGAAAATTCAGTGTAATTTTGCTCTCAGTTACAGAAAAGTCACTGTTCACATATGTTTGAATGCCAGACCTAATGCTTACCAGTCCACCTATGTTATGATGTAACTATACAAAGAGTTTATTAACAGCAGAAATTTTTATATTAGAAAAATCGTTAGTTTCTCTCACTCCTGAATCCATATTTTGATTCATCAGAGCAGACCTGTATTCCTACTCTGAATACTTTCTTTCCAATAGTGCTTTATTCCATATGTTGCAGAAAAAAAAAAAATTGAATATAAAACATGCTTGCCTTGGCAATATAGTTCACATTTTTACTCCTACTGATGATTGTCCTATGTTTTTAAAGTCTACCGGTTTTAGCTAGGCTAACAGCAGATACTCTACTTTTACGTATAATCCTTCTTCAAATCTCAATAAACTCTTTGCTGAAATAATAGCCATCTAGCTGCTAAACCCACAAGATAATTAAACACTATGTGAAAGGACATTTCTTTTTAAGCAGATTTAAATTTTATCAAATGATTACTCCATCTTAATTTAAATAATAATTATTCAAATACTTTTTTTTTTTTAACCTTTTCTCACCCAAGTCCTTTCTTGGGCCCTTGGGCAATAGAAAGACTAAAAATGTAGCTGTGTGATAGCAGAAGGCAGCAAGGGGAAAAAAAGGCATAAAATAGTTATTGGATTCTCATTTAGGCTCCAAATCTGGCTTCAGAGGGACTATTCATAGTTTAAAATTAAGCATAAAACAGAAGGCTGTACAAGATCACAGTGTCTTTGGCATAAGAATTGTTTCTTGCTATCATACATATAAGTACAATACTTATGAAGGCCCTAGTTACAGTTGGATCTACAAAATTTGATGCAGCATAAAACCAAGTGAGAAAGAAGCATCTAGGAAAAGAAACATCTAGTCATTTCTAGTAAGTCTATTTTCCAAATAAATATCTGACTGAGTTTTCTTGTATTGATTTGGTTTGAGTCTCCATTTTTGACTGCACGTATGAAGTACTGGTCAACACACCTACTTTACTATCCGCACACAAAGTTAAGAAGATGCAGTAGCCAAGATTAAGAATTCACACTTGAATTAATGCTGTCACAGAAGTACAAAGAACTCATCTAAACATGACAGTCTATAAAAAAAGATGTAATGGGAAAAGGAGTTAACAATAGCTAATTTTTCATGGGCTAGCAAACTATCTAGAACTGCAGGAGAAGGGTGTTTGATATATGCTATTGATTCCAACCAGGATAGCCTTTCCTTCACTTTGTAAAGGGAACAACTCTCTTAAATACTTACACATTTGTTTTTCTTTCTCCAGGTGTTACATCTACAAAAATCCCTTCTCATCTGAAAACAACCTATTTATTTCTCTAAACTATGACTATATGATATGCTACCACTCTAACACTAAGGAAGAGTTTAGAAGATGTTTTTGTTTTGCTGTCTCATCTTCAGGCTCCTTTTAAGGAGCTATTAGTCTTTAAGGTTCCCTAATCCCCCAACTAAATTTATCAGCAGTTGATTGCAGCCAAGAGTTAAGCTAAATTAAACTTTGAAATCCTGGTACAGTGTATCAGATGCACTTCTGGTAGGGGAGGTGGAGCAGAAAGATCCAAATGTTCCACTTACCAAGAGGTATGAGAACCATGCTTTTTTCTAAAGGTTTCTCAAAGCTTCCACACATTTTTCAAGATCAGCACAATTTCCCTGATTTTATAAGAGCAAGAGCTCAACTATTGAAACAACTTCTCATTTAACTCCGTATCAGGTGTGTGCATACATATATTTGAATAAATTAGCACACAGGTACATACTTCCCTCTACAAGTGTGTATATTGTATATGGAGGACACACACTTAGGTTAAGGTGGCATGCATGCTCGCGACATCTGTTCCAACTGATACACATATGGTGAAAAAGGAATTTTTCTACATATAGATATATATATCACATACACACACATACGTGCGTCTGTGTATGTATCTATGTATGTATCTGTTCCACAGTCTTTGTCCTCAATCATTCCCTTGTTTACTTCTCTCACTCACACTCAGAAGTAATCATCAGAACAGATATCCCTCCTGCTCTCACTCCTGCTCTTAGTGAGTAGTAAAACACACAGTGTCTTAAATAATTTGCGTGTCAACATCAATAGTTGCTTAGTTTTGATTACAACATATGATAATCCCTTATTATTCCAGAACTGTGAACTTCTATGGTACTTCTATGTCAGAAGAGGGACAATTATGTACCCTTACACACACACAAAAATAAAAAAAAAACACACAAAACAAAACATAAAAAGGGACAGTCCAGTATGTACTCTTTCTTAAAAAGAAAAAAGCACATAGGAAAAATGTAGATGTTTAAGAGGAAATGGCATAAGGTACAGTTTTTTTACCTGTGGGACAGTAATTGCAATCTAAACCATCAGTAGTTTTCAGAAGTCACTGATATCTAACAAGAGATCAGTACCCACTTAGACTGATGGTGTCAATCGAATTCCTAACAGATTGGCCTTCTCTTTACAAAGTAATTATTCGGTGGTACTAATTGATCCCTCTCTCTTTGCAATTTCTGTAAAAAGCTCTAGAAGAGTGGCCTGGTGAAGTCTCCATTAAAAACACCAGAAGGAGTCCCAATGACAACTGTGGAAGACGGCTCAGGTCCTAAAAAGACAACTGAGTTGAGATTACAGCTCTGGATGTAAAACTAATTCTTGCAAACCAAGTTACAGTAAACTAGTGAAATAAAACCAAACTTCCTCTCCAAAGACTTCATAGCATTTACTCTGAGGACACATCAAAGATTTGTTTCCAAAATCATTTGTCTATCATTTTCACCAGCTTTTTTTCAGGAGAGAAAGTGTATGTGAGAAGTGTGATTTCTGCTGTCTGTGTCCCCATGGCTACTAGAAACAGCTAGAAAGGGAATTGGGCACATCACAGCACGCAAAATGTCAGGTTAACAAATTGCAACACAACAGCTCAGAGAAACAGACGCTTGCTTTCTCCCACCTTCATCCTCCCATATCACACTAATAAAAAAGGAAAAAAAAAGAAGGCAACAACAGAAAACTAGCCAAAGCCATTTAAGGGAATCAAATATGTCCTTCAGAAATTTAAACCTCTCTAAAAATAGGATGAAAGAATAAGCAAGTCACTTGTTTTCACCCATAGCAGTAATAAAGGGTCCTTGTAAGGGATTTGCACAAGTTCTGTGCTGTTACAGTAGCATCTGTCTCCTCATTCCTGGAGAGAAATGGTGAAGAGGATTTAGAGCGTGTGTAACCTGAGAGAGAAATCATCTGTCATTCCCTCACAGGGCATTAGCAAACTCTCCCTCTCCTGGGAGACTGAAGAACCACTCTCCTTCCCCTGCCTCTGGTGATTACAGCTTTAAGCATTATTATAATATACATGCTTATGAATAATATTAATAATTAGGGAAAAAATCTAGTTCTATTAAGAAAGGGTAAGAGAAGCCCAGTTGAAAAGAGAAAACATTCTGGCAATACACAGGGTGAATCCGGTAGCAAAGAAGAGGTCAAGTAACAAACAGATCCTCTCTGTGAAAGGGATGATCCTTTTGCTCCACCCGACTGAAACTGCTATCACAAGCTATGCTTCTCACAATCAAGACCTAAAGCAACAAAAAAGAAAAGGATGGTCCATTTTTGAAAATATTATTCCAGTACAGGATGCAACATGCAATTTCTTGTGCCACTATATTGCGTGGTCTCATGCAACAGTTGATTTGTTGGTGCTTCGGTTGTCTGCCCTTTAACAGGAGAAAGTGGTCTCGGAAAAATAAATCCCAAGACAGTCAGACAATAGTAATGGAAGACATGGAGGTACAGTACCTCAGAGATCAACGAGATTTTAATATGCCCTGCTACTAGCTTTTTCCATCCCCAATTAGAAGGTAGAAATGTCAACAGAAGTGCAGAAAAATATCAGAAATGACACATTTCAGAGAGGCAAAATGCTGCCAATCAGCACATCACCTGTATCTTGTGAGTCTCTGCTTCATCCAAAAGCAAGATATTAATGACCAATTTACTGAAATATCTCACTCTTCTTCAAGACAGCAGCTTCTATGTCCCACTGAGATCAAAACTCAAATGGCCTGGGAGCTACTGTCTCTTACAAATAACTGTCAATATACCATAGCATGAGCTAAAAGTGCTGTTGCATATAATTCAGGTCTGTACCACATGCTATGCTGATGCTCCTCTTCTAGATTACATTTCTTCTACCTACACAAGGAATATTCACAAAGTTTTGAAAGGAGTCCAAAAAGGCCCTGCAATAAGGTGATTTATTTAAGAGATTACCACTGTAAACCTTTTAGGGAGGATAAAAAATACAAACATCCAAGAAAAAAAGTATGCCCATAATGAGCATCAATTCAGATGTGCAGAATATAAAAAATGTAATGTAAGTTTCTATAAAATGGGTTAGTCCAATAAAACTGTTTCTTTTTTTTTGCAAATAATGTTTTAAATTGTGGGAATAAAGTTTTTCACATTGCCTAGGGAAAAAAGAGAAATCCCCATACATAAGATTATGAACAAGGTGATAAGATGATTATCAGAAGGAATATCTTAAAGGGAATTGTAAGAAGAGCTTGTGGTACACTGGTAATGGCAGGGAAAATATACTTCCTGAAGGAATATGCCAGTGAGTCTTTCTTTAATAAAATTATCTCCAGAAGACAGGGGATAGGGATGTTACAAAAGATAATCTGATTTTCAATTTGACATTTACCTGAGGGAATCCCAGATGCAGCAGAAGTGAATGATGCTGGGCAATGCTTGTTGCTTGAATGTCCATCCATTCTCTTAAGAAGTTTAGCAGAGGTAACAAGAGTAGAGATTTCCTTCCTGCAGTCCTCCCTTTAGGCAACCTAAAGAGATAAAGGAGAGAAAGTATAGGAGAATTCAGTGTTTGGCTCTGATTCAGGCCATGAAATACATGGAAATATTATTATAGTGCCAATAAGTTTGTTTTGTGTGTATCTGTTTATTGACAACTGGACTGGGGCTGTTCAACTCATTTCATCAGGGTGACTGAAACATTACTACAGAACAATAACTTTTATTTACTGGTATTCTCCTTGGCTGGATTCAAAAAATGACCTAAACCTGAGAAGATATCTCATTTACCAGTTGTGTAAGTGGAAGAATTGTTTCCTAATGAAAAATTGACAATAAATAAACAGCTGACACAACCCTGCTCCTTTTCTGCTGCTAGTTATAGACTTTCTTAGCCAGCAATTTCCACTTGGGAGGTTGGCAGGAAAAGCCCCAACTTGCCATTTGAGCATCACTGCTATAAAATTCTTCCCACTCACTGTTTACCCAGAAAGATATGACTCCTTTGCAAACCTTTGACTTTTAAATCCATCTCACTGTGCACTAACAGCTCTGAAACAAATTATAAGAGTGTAAGAATAAAAACAAACAGATTAATTAAAGAATAACTATCAAAATCTGGGGTACCACAGGATTCCAACTGCTAAAACTGAATTCAAATTTCCCCAAAAGCTGTTTGCCCTGATCTAAATGCTTTGACTGCTCTCCTACTAGCAGCCTAGTACAAATGTGAATGAGTAATGAAGCCGTCTTTCTGCTGTGCTAGTTTTTCTGGAATATAACCCCTGTGGTAATAATTACATGGGCTTATCCATGCCAGTGTGAACAACACCAGAGTGTCAATTATGACAAATGTCTGATACCCACAAGTGTCTGCTGTAAAGAAAACCAACTGTTTCCATTCTCTTAACCTTGGGGTCAGGGTTTCCCACTGGGACTAACAGCTTTTCTTCCTGCTGTAAGTATCCATCTGAGAATTGCTAAGAGGTGTTATGATACACAGACCTACTCTTTCAGCACTAGCTTTTTTCTTGTTTGGTAATCTGAGCCTGACTCTCACCAGGGTTTTACACAGAAGCACCTATCACTGTTTTTCATTTGTATTATCTCCTTTGGGTGATACTGTTCAAGACATTTAACTTTCTTTTCCACACCATTTGCAATACAAGCTGGAGATTCCCCAAAGCCCACTGGTAGCATGGACTGCTAGTGACCTACTTCTAGCCTCTGGGGTATCGCTTGTTGTCGTTTGCTATTTCCAGCTTTTGAGCCAATTATCAGAGGAGTCGTATGTAAAAATGGAACCATTAAGATTTGATCCTAGGAATACAGACTTCTCTCAGGCAAACCAAAGAATAATCCATTGCATGGACTATGAAGAAGTAATGGAACCTAAAAAGCCTGAACCAGTCTGATATCCTCCATCTGGCAGAAGGAAACTGTAATTAGTATATACAAAACAACTGACATTTTCAATAACATGGGAATAGTATAAAATATATATATCTACCTGAACAAATATGCTCATATGCAGCTTAAAGAGTCACAGTAAACATGGACTGAGGTTTCCTGTTTTATATTAACAAAGAAAAAGGGTTTTTCTATGGGTACTGTGAGTCATTCTTTTAAGTGATTTATTTTTCATATACATTCTGTCCACCTGATCCTTCCACTTTTCACACATGTGTGGCATTATAAAATACACTGAGGAAAATAAGTTAAGAAGCACTATACCGGATCAAAATAAGTTTCCTCTAGTCCTCTAACACAGCATCCTGTACCCAACAGTGGACATAGCCAAAGCCTTCGGAGAAGCGTAAGCACAAGGCAATCACATTATGGCATTTTCCACTAATACTATCCCAAATCCCAACCACTTCAGCTCAGGAACTTCACAAGCTGGATGTGGCCTGTGTGAGTTTGGTAAGCTTCAATGGATCTCTCTTCCAGGAATTTGTCCATTCTCATCTCCAACACATGAAAGCTCTCAACATCACAACATCCTTGGCAGACTAAATGTAATAGGTGCTACATTCTTTACTACATAAATGTATCTTTTGAAAAAGCTACAAGTTGTACACACCAGCGTGAAAGGTTTAGTGGCACTTTTGCCAGGAGAGATTTATCCTAAAATTCTGGACAACTTCAATTGTGGGCATTGACATTTCATCTTTCTAATAATTCCCAGTTGCCTTTTATTAATTAAAACTCATATTTACTCCTACTTCTGCAAAAGAGGTTTGGTACAGGGTTTCTGGAATCCTAAATCACAGTACTGTGTGGTTTGTGGTTATACGGAGCACCTAAGGCATGTCATTTCAGCTCAGAAGGATAGCAATATGATATTTCTTCCTGTTTTTTAGAAGATGAAAGAGGACAATATACGTAGGACCCTTTGAGAAGGGGCAAGTTCAATAGCAGGAGCAGGAGGAAGATGCATACACTTATGTCATAACTTACAGGGAAAACACCTTACTGCCATTGTAAGGATTCCTATCCTGCCTCTAAACACAGGTGAGACCAGCACTGAGCTTTGCCTTAGAGAAAAATGAGGGAGTTCCTGTATAATGAACGTTGGCTATAAAATGCTTCAAAATGTTTTTAACCAAACTATGCTGCAGGCATACAACATATTTTTAAAATATTTTAAATTGTTGTGTGAATTCTTTCCAAATCTAAATGAAATGTGGATGGATATTAGACTGTACATAAGTCTTGGACTGCAGCAAATTCGACCTGATTTATCATTCTTGTCTTATATAACAGGTTGGAGACTATAACAGATACTTTCGAAGACTACAAGCTCAGACAGTGAAGTAACTCCACATTATGCTGGGCGTCACAATACCAACAAGATGCCAATGAAGCCAGAGGAATTCCAAAAACAAGTAAGAAAAAAATGATTACAGGTCTAGAGAGGCTGATTCATGAGGAAAAATGTACAATAAATAACTGTATATCTTGGCTAACCCTAGGACTCAAGAACATTATAACTGTTTGTAAAACCAAATGAAAGGCATAAGCACCAAGACGACAGTGGAAAAGAAGGCTGATCCAGAGGCCTGTATGAGATATTGATAAGATAAAAATATGTAAGAGAAAAGATAACTGGCAACCAAGAAACATTTCTTGTCAATGAAATCTCTAAATTTTAGTATAGGCTTTCAAATAAAGGAAGTCATGTGGCTTCTTTAACAAGTAAGTAGGAAAAGAAATGCAGGGTGAGTGGAAGGTGGCTGACTGGTATCCCTGAAGACTGAAGTTGCTTTTCACAACACATGTACTAGACATGGGCAATAGCAGCAGGATGAGCTTCCTTTTTAAAGTGCTATGCTAGCACTACAATGATAATGTCAAAAATTATGAGTACATTGGCTGATGTGGACCTGAAGCACCTTATTATTCAGATTACAGTTATTTGTGTGTGGTGGGAAAGAGAAAAAGAAGCTGTAATGGATGAGCGTCCCAATTAACTCTGCAGTGCATATGTTTCCTAAAGGGGAAGCCCAGACCTAATCTTTTCCCAGATGAACCTGATTGAGAGGATAGTAAATATGTAACCACATTCCTGAAACTGATGAGTGCAGTAACACAAACTTCCTCCCTACATTCTATCATTTCATACAGGCGAACCCTCAGTGATCCTGATGCCACAGCTCTCCATGTCTTTCAGCTTCAGGCAGATTTGTACGAATAACCTGGAAGTGTCAGGTTTTGATTGTATTCTTCTAACCACAAAGAAAATCCCAACAGCAAACCCCCTTTTAATTAATTAAATACTTGACATGTAACAAAGAAAGACCTCACTATATACCCAATGAGGTCATAAATCTGCTTCTCTCTCTGTAAATAAGCCTTAGCAAGAACTAACTAAAAGGATAAGAAAGGATTTCCACTAATCAGGATTGCTTACACATGGCTGAATTACACAGAGGAATCACAATGACTAGCCCTGCACTTGCTCTCCTTTCACCAGTGGACAAATGCACTCATTCCAATGGAACAGATAGAAATGGAAGTCACACTCCAGTAGACAAAAAGACGGTCCTACAGTCCTTATCCTCTCTAAGCTGCCAAAAGAAGGTGAGAGGGAAAATTGTTCTGCCAGCTACCAAATGGGAATAGAGCATCCAGCTAACAACCACAAGACACTGGTATCTCTAAACCAGAATCTAATCTCGGTACTACATCAAGGGGATATAATAGGTGAAGTGTAACGCAAACCCCACATCACTGAATTTAGAGAACAGCGTACTGTGAATCATACGGTTCCAAAGGCAGCACACCAGTTGGTTGAAACACATTGACCCACAAGAGTCAGCTATCTCACATTGCAATTAAATATAAAGTCTCACCTGCTCTGAGCTAGGGCACAGGGACAGCATTTGTGAGAAATAAAGAAGGCTGCCTGAAAGGTAATATTACTTCCCCTGCTACTGTAACATACTAAAAATTCAAAAACCACTACAAGAAGTGCAATAAAAATAAATAAGAGAGAGAACATTAAACTGATTGAATTAACCTTTGTCATCTTTGATTTGATAAAGCTTCCTCTTTAGAAATTATCTAAAGCTGCTGGAGAATTTCCAGTTTACCACAGAACTTGGCATCAAAATGATCCTGGCAGTAGAGAAATATTTTAAAATATTCTTATCCCATACATACCTCAATTATCTTTCCTCCCTTCTAGGATCAATTAATCAAGCTAGAAAAATCAAATCTCACTTTTGCAGCACCTGCCTTTCCCAAAAGATAATTTCCGTTGTATCACAACAGCCTTGGTTGCTTTTTAACCTAAGAACTGTTGGGTTTGCGTCCCGAAACAGAGAAGATTTTTCTTTTTACTCACAAATACACTCCAGATAAATGTGATTCATAGTCCTTTATAAAATTATTCCCCTTGCCAGAAAAAAATATTAAATATCAGGAGAAGTGTCCCCAGATGAATTACAGAATGGCAAATAGGTCTCAATGGCATTTTTATTGTTGTTATTATTGCTTGACAGAGTAAAAATAGAGGTGTCTTCAAAGGTGTCTTTCCCTGGAATGAGCAACTCAGCATAAAGAGAATTTATATGCTGAAAAGGTTCCAGTCAATGTATTACGACTGTATATATAGTATCTCTTCATTTACAACACTCCGCCTCTCCTAAGAAAGCTCAGGTTGTAAATTTTTTTGACTTCTACAGCATCTTGCCCAGCAGGGCCCAGGGTGGAGGTTTCGGATGCTCCTATAAGTGGCAGCAACCAGAATTATGCAGTTGAGTTTGCTCTTACCTGCAGGAAAAATTATTTCTGCCTTCCCTCAGGGCCAAGAAGTCGCAGCTTTAGGTGCAGGAGGCACTTTAGGGCTGTTCTCTCTTCACATCTGCTGGGGCTGAAGAGAGAAAAGGGCAAACTCCTGCGCCTAAGCCTTCACTTTCCCTCACTCTGGTGGGGAGGTTGCATCTTCCTATTCGCTCCCCTCTGAGCGGAGCCCCAGATCCAACCCCAGCCCCAACTGAACCTCCTGATTCAGCGTGACAGGCCTTCCCGACGCCACCGCCTCCACCTGCAGGGAGATGGAGCCCCTGTTTGCCCCCCGACCCCTGATAGTACCGCCTGCCTCGCCCCTCAACAATCACGTTTCAGGCGGACCCTCAGTTTGCCGAGGCAACAGGTTTTCACAGCCAGGGGAAGGTGGGCGCCAAGGATTATTAATAGTGTTCCTTGATTAGTTAAGGGAAAGATAAACGTGACACCGCCACCAAAATCCCTGAATATCTGATACCAGTGAGGAGTGGGTATCACCTGCCAAAAATAGAAAGAGCAAGAGAGATTATATAAGTGGGGGCCCTACCCCGAGTCCAACCTCTTTTTGACCACCTCCGTACCTAACACTCTTTCCAAGCACGCTTAGGAGGGACCCAAAAGGTAAGTAGCAAGTGAATGTTCACACTTCCACAGCAAACGTCGACTCGCCTGCTTCCGGCAGGAGCCCAGGACCCTCGTCCGAAGAAGAGGAGATAGGGATATCTTCCATCACTCCGACTCCATCCCCCTTCCCACAGACAAAAAGGTGCAAATCTTCCAAACCCAGAGGAACAGCTTCCCACCCAGAAGGCTGAAAATGAGAATAAAGAAAGGGCTATTGAAAGGAGGAAATAGGTGAACACTTGGGGGGGGGNGAGAAAAAGAGGGGAGAAAGTGCGAAAAGGGAAACCACAACCCAGGGAAGGGGAAGGGAGGCAGAGGAGGAGAAGGTGAGCGAGGACTCGGTGAACAGAATTTGCTGAAATGCTCAGTCGCGAAGCAAAGGCAACCCCCGACCCCCCACCCCCCGGCCTCCAGAACAGGTCGCAGGAATGAAATCTTTGTGCACAGATGGGATGAAGTCGCTCTCCTTGGTGTGGTTGTTAGGAAGATAAAGGAAATGTGTCACCCTTTTTTGCAAAGGACTCCGGGCTCTGTGCTTCGGCTTTTGGCGTGGGGACTTCTTGCTGTCCATCAACTCCTCCCCAGACTGTTTGCTTTTAACAAGGGCGGGCTGATTGCTACTTAATTTGCTGGGTCGTTTACTTAGGAAGAATATCATCATTCTGGCGCTAGTGGCAGGGGGAGCTGATCTGTACGAAAGCTTCTGCACAGGCAACTTGGAAATCCACGGTGCGGCTTTTAGCAAAGAGTACGGGCAGAAAAATTGGCAAAATCTCAGAAATACAGAAAAACGCGTCATTCATCTCGCAGGGGCGATGAGAAAAAGGTGAAGGGGTCGAGTGTGAAACTGCCAATTCGTGAAACGCCTTTTATGTTAGAATAACATAACAGTTTCTACTCCAGCTTGGTGGTTAAAAGCTTCTAGAAGTTTGCTAGCCGCCCTTCAAAGGGATGAGCACTGCTGCAATCAGAGGCGGGCCTCGGCCACCCCTCCATGCCCGAACCCTTGCTGCCCGGAGAGGCTGGGGGTGGGGGGGACAGGGACATGTCATTTACATCGTACAAATCGCTCCTCCACCTGAAGCCTTGGGGTTTTTCTTCTGGCACCTCTCACTTTTCTCCTTCGCAGCGCGATTAGGCCCCAGTGGCCTGAAGGATCCGATGTCGAGGGGAAACGGGGTGGTTTGCACATCCTTAGGGATGCAGAGGGAACTGCCGGGCTCCCACCCCCAGGACGGGGGCCACAGAGACGCTGGGTTTGCTTGGCTTGAGGCTAGTTAACCTGCTCAGCAGCGGGCAGCGCTGCCCGTCACCTCTGCCAGCCACCGCCTCCAGTTCCCTGCCAGGGCAGCCCTCCAAATGTGCGCTGCCTCGTCAGCAGAGCTGGCCTGACACTGAAACACGAGTCACCACCAAGGGAGCATCTTCACTGGCGGATGGTGAGGCACGTTCCTCTTTGCAGGGACCTGTGGCTGGTCCCTGCCACAGAAGAAACTGGGGCCCAGCTCCTTTGCAGACTGCCTCGGTGCTGGGCTTGGCAAAGCAGGGATGCGGCTGGCGGGGATGTGCCTGCACTGGAAATGCAGTGCCTGCGCTGGGAACGAGATGTGCCTGAGCTGGAAACGAGATGTGCCTGCGCTGGAAGGCAGAAGGGACTCACCTCTCCTCTGGCAGTCAAGGAAAAGTGAAGGGATGCCGATAACAGAAGTCCACGCATGTTGATTTCTCTTGTAAACATCTGTGGATCGATGGGTCTACATTTAACCTAAGCGTAAGACAGACTAATGGTTGGGTTTGAACCTGTGCTACACAAGGCTCTTCCAGCTCCGTCCTCCAAGCCAAATCAGAGCATCACAGAATGCTTTGGGTGGAAGGGACCTTTGGAGGTCATCTAGTCCAACCCCCCTGCAGTGAGCAGGGACATCTTCAACTAGATTGCTCTCTAGCAATCTCTTGTTCGAGCAAGAGACCCCAGTAGCCCGAGTTACAGGCGTGTTACCGCACCTTTTCACCTCCCAGCTCCCAATCAGCGGGGGTAGCTGGGCGAGGGCGACCCACGCGGGAGGGTGCGGGGAGCCCTTCTGTGGGGCCAGAGTTCATCTCAGCTCAGCATCCCAGCGCCTCGATCCCTGCAGATCAGCCTGCGGAGAGGGTCTCGGCTCCCCTGGCCGTCTCCTTCTTTGTCCTTGGAGGAAACTAAGCCTTTCTTGTATCTCAGGAAATACACAGAAATGGGGGGGAAGTTCCCACGAGAGAAAAACAACAGTCCCGCCCACCGCGAAGAGTCGCTGTTTAAAAAAGGGGAGGGGGGGAAGAGGGGGGACCCCAATGTCACCTCCTCCTCCGTGCTTCTGCGCTCAGTGGCATGCTAACGACTCACCCGTTAGAGCTGGACTTGGGCCGCGGAGAAAAAGGTGGGGAGGACGGACTCGTGCTTTTAAAAGCCCCGAGGAGTCGCCGACAGAGCCACCCGAGTTCGGGCAGCAGCCGCCGCCTCTCCCAGGCCGCTCCTCGGCGGGACCGGGCTCTACCCACTGGTGGCAGCGTGGGGGTCTCCCTGCCACCGCTCTGTGTGTGTGTGTCCCCACACCTTCCCCGAAGCAGAGATGCCGCCCCCTGTGCCGGCACCTGCCCGGCTGCCTCAGCCTGACGGCTCCGGCCCAACCTCTGGCAACGAGCTGGACCGCTTGCCACAGGGGCAGTTTCCTGGAGAAAACAAAGCCTAGAGGACACGTTGCAATCCCGACGGCTCCTTCCCCCGCCGCCCCCCGCAGCCCCCCGCGCCGCCGCCTGGTGCCGCGGGCGGCTCTGCGGCACACTGCGCAGCGATCTCACACGGAGCCGCAGGAGTCGCGGGGATGTGATAATTCATTCAGCGAGGATGATGCTTAATATGGACTGGCCCGAAAGAAACGAGGTCTAAAAGGAATATGTGTGCGTAAAGGGGAGGGGGAAGGGAGAAAGGGGAGAGGTTTGAAGTGTTGGAACGATGAAGGCAAATGTTCTAAAGCTACGTTACATTTGCTTCCCCACCTCAAGAGCAGCTCGAGGCTTGGCATATGCTGCCGTTCCTTACTCATCACCGAGTATAACCGGTAAAAGCTCGCCCTGACTTACTAAGGGGAAAGGCTCTGCTCTGCACCACCGCCTCTGCCACCGCACCCTTGAGCGCTTGACCTTGGCACAACTCTTCCTCCAGCCGCTATCGCGACAGACCCTGGCGCTGCTCCAGTAAGGCTTATGCTCCAACCTCGCAGGGAGCGACGCCCCCC
>VZTV01052235.1:0-31288 GCA_013400875.1 Anhinga rufa
CCCTTGGGGACACGGTTTAGGAGTCCCAGGGGTGTTGGGTTGGGGGTTGGACTTGATGATCCTAGAGGTCTTTTCCAACCTTAATGATTCTGTGATTTTATGTAATTCTGACACCAATCTTAAAGCTTAATTCAGCCAAAGCCATTCAAGGGAGTTTAAAAAGCAAAACCAAAAACAAAACAAAAAAAAAAAAAACAACAAACAAATAAAAAACCCCCAAACAAACCAAACCACAACTTAGTGGTCAATATAGCCAGAGAGAACTAATTTCATAGACAACAATGTTGATGACTATTCTTGTCTTCATTTCTACCATAGCAATAGGTATTCATAAAAATTATGAACTAAGAATTTAGCATCTAAGTGCCTACCAAGACACAAGGAAATAAAACAAGTGAAGGGAAGCAGGGTGTTACAGGGCAGCACCAGGAGCACAGCCACGTTAGTCGCCTGACGATCATTGAGGGGGTTGATGGTGTCAGAGCCACGATGAGGCTTGAGAGGAAACTGCCAGAAATTAAGTATTAGCAACTACCGATAAGGAGCTGTCAAAATGGGCGATAGAAACCTCGTTTTTGGCAAGCGGACAAGCAAGCGACCTCTCGGCGAGGTAGAGAATAGCCAGGTCTTGCCAAAGTGGCGGTTGCAGTGGGGCCCCAAGGGGTGCGCAGTCCCAGGGACATCCCCCAAAGGAAAGCTGCAGGACCTGGCTCGAGGGGCTACGACAGCTGCCACCAACTTCCCGCTCCATATACTTCCTCTGCTCATCAAGGAGCCAGAAGGATTGCTTCTTAGTAAGCAGCCATTCCTATGAATGCTTGCTAGTTGCTAGTTATAGTTTCCAGTCAGGATAAAAGCCCAAAGGCCTGGGTCCCTCATGACAGAATTAATCACAAAACCAGTTATTTTTAAGACACCCATCGCAAGTGCACGGTGTGATACCAATCTGTAGGTTGTGTTCACTTTACAGTCATACATAAGCTTTGACTCCTGTGATACCTTCCCAAGAGGTATCAGAGGTAATCCACAAAAATATGTGATTTCTCTTAAAAAGATGGAAATTCATGCCTGAGACCTCATTCCTTATGCATATATCCATACCCTGAGTATTGGCATGTATGACTGATACAACTCATCTCATGGAAGTCAGTGGGACTGGATGACCTTTAAAGGTCCCTTCCAACCCAAACTTTTCTAGGATTCTACTAATGCTCACTCGCTATCACTGAATGAAAGCTGACTGTTTACAACCATTTGATATCAGCTTCTTTCTCAGGGTGTCCTAGTTATATATATATAACTTTATACATGTATTTAATAAAAAACCTCAGCTTCCCTCCAGCGAGATACTGCTGTGGTGGTTTAGTTATATTCTGCAAATACAAGGGCCAGCTAACACAGAAGAACTTGGGCGAAGTCAGCTGATGTCAGTTTGCTGACACCACTCAAATTTTGTTCTTGCTAGGCACCTGCTATAACAAGATTTGTAATGCATTTTTTAGAAGAACACTTGGTTAAATTAGTATCTGCTAACTACAGTGCCACACATGCATAATGCAGTGTAGCAGCTCTGAAGATTTAGTAAGACGGTACAGATAAGCATCCATAGCGTTAAATGAAAAATGCAGGTTTTCAAAATACAAACCTTATGTCTCAAGACACCTGTTATTTACTCTCAGAATTAATGGAAAACTACCAGAAATAAGAATAGGCACTCTCATTAGATTGTTTTTAATTTGTTACTGTTTTGCACTGTTGGCAAAGCAGACCACTCTGGCTGCGCCAAGACTGTTGCTGTCCCAGATTCAGACAGGGGGAGAAAGTCGGGCAGTACAGCAAAACCTGGATCCAGCCTTAATTTGCCCACAGTGTAGGGATGTTTGAAGGATGCTCAGAAGAGGATAAAGGACATTAAGTGGCTCAGTCACTGATGTGACAATGAGTAGGACAGTGAAAGATCTAAAGAAGTAAATTATAAGAGTCTTGGTCTCCAAAGAAATTGCAGAAGTAGGAGGGTAAAACTCAAACCCCGTGCTTCAAAGGCACTCCTGAAAATCCTGAGACTCCTGAAAATGCTGAAATGAAGAAGGGACAGTCCTGGAGTTCTTAGTAATACCTGATCCAGCAAATTTTTCAAAAGAAAGAAAAGCACAGAAAACAGCAATGCAGAAACACAACAGGGCTTGAAGTCACAGCTTTATAGAATTCAATATTAATCAAGTTAAGGTAGAGCTTGAATTAGAGACTATTGCTTTCAGGCTGCTTCTGTTGGTGTATTTATTAATTTGGGGCTTTTGAAACATTTTCTGTACAAAGCAAGAAATTGATTTTAGACTTTTGGACTATACTCTGTCCTACTTTACTCACTATTTCCACTGAGCTGCACATAGACTAAGCTCGTGAGCACTCCAGACTGAAGCTGTCTGTTCAAAATGCCAAGTGTGCTTTTGGCAATCAACACCGATAATAAAGTACAAACAAGGACTCTGCATTTGTAACTAAAAGACATTACGTACTTCTAACTTGCATCCTCCTACCCAGGACCCCCAGGAAGCAGCCCTGCCACCAGTAACACCACAACAGAGAGCAGCCCTGTCCATACCCCTTTCCCTAAGGTTCACTCTCTCTCTGCATCAGAGACAGGTGAATATTGTCCCCTCATGCCAACCGTCTCATACAGTTGACAATTCCCAAAAGAGAAACCTTTGAACTCTCAACCAGGCATTTGTATGGCTAAAATATCAAGAAGCCAAGACGAGGGTCATGAACGAAGCATCTCAACTTCTTCCTCATTATAAATTGCTTGCAAACATTTCTAGTTGCTCTAGCAGTATGAAGTTGGAAGTCATGAGTGAGCAGAGCAATTCCCACTGCAGCTGGATAAACCCTCCCTTCCCAATCTGTTGCAGCTGTAACAAGATATACGTGGAGAAATAATGTTGATCAAGGTGGAATAATATTTAGAGCAGAATGTCAGGTTCAGCCACAAATAGATTTGCTTGTGGAAGCAGCTGCTCCATCCATTAGAATTTTCTAATAAACTGTTATGAAGATTGACACCTTGGAAGTAATTAAGTATTAGGTATTTTTAGGTAATTACTGCAGCAATAACATAAGACGTGCTCGCTTTCAGAATGAGGAATTATCTGTAGCTCCTGTTGCTGTGTTCCTTTTAATAATTCATAATAGTTTTGACACCAATGATTATTTTTGATTACTCCAGCTTCTCACCTTTCCAAACAAACTAATAGGAGTAAAAGAAACTGTTTGCAGTCTGGGGGAAATCCCATCAGTTTAACTTCACCAGGTTACACAGGACATCTTGGGGAAAGGAGCACACAGAAAGCTGAATGACAATGCACTGATGAACAGCAAGAGATCCGCATGAAAAGCAAATACCTTTAAGTCAGGATCCTGCGTAGAAGGGCAGGAAAAACAGCACAGCAACAAAAGTAACCATCCGAAAATTATTTCTTGTTAACAGGCATGCCCCCACATTTGTTAGGATACTCAGACATTGACGCTAAGGAGGAAGGCATGTTTTCATACAATTAGTGCTAACAGCTCTTGGACCACCACCCAAACCAAGCTCCTCACCTTCCTGCTTCCACTGACACCTCAGCTTGGAGCTCAGACTTGTTCCCCAAGTCTCTTGAAAGGCACAAAGTTCATCCTGGATATCCACTCACCAGGCTGCATTTGCAGAGTGAGCCTTAAGCAAACCAGTCTTGACCCACGCTTATTCGCATGGACGGAAATCAGCACCAATCTCATTTGGAGTCACACGATTACAACTGCACACAGAGCCAGACCCAGGCTTGAGCTACTTCCAAACAGCATTTTATCTGGGAATCGCAAAAAAAAACCCAAACAAACCCCAAACTTGAGACAGATACGCTTGTAATCTTTGCTATAAACTACCCAGCTAAACAACAACAGGCTTTCCGTGAGGTAGTTGCAATAGGACCTCAACAAATGGATGGGTTTTTTCCATTTAGGAAAGCTTACCTGTGATCACTCTGAAGAGAAAGTATGCCTATCCTGAAGCTATTTTTAAGAGTGACCAGGCAAGATTTCAGTGCTGTCCCCCTCCTCCACGGTGTCATGACTCCAGAACTCATACTAGCAGCAGTGTCCTGCACCCGCCACCTGAAGCAAGGGACCCAGCAGTGCCAGCGGGCTGGGGCATGCCGCCGTTTGGACCCTGCCACGACTAGAGCTGCTGTGCTCAAAGAAACTGTTCTGCCATTCTAAAAGAAATTTTGAGACATAAAAAGTAAATAAAAATCAATACTCATCAATAAGACGAGAAGTCCAAAGTCTAGAAATTGCTACTGAATGAAAAAAAAATTGAAAAATTATTGAAAAATTTTGCTTCAATGGTTTTAAAATTACCTTAGAGTGGCTTTGTTCTTTTTATTTTCAGTAAAATCTGGAGGTTTGTTTTGTATTATAACTTATATGTCAAGCTAGAAATGCACTTTGATCTGAAAAAAAAAAACTTTTCAAAATGGGAAATTCACGGAAACTAACCATTTTCCCCATAAACAGGCTTGGCTTTGACAGAAAAACGTCTGCTTAAAATATACCCATCAGCTCCATTCCGAACTGTGGGGCCCCCTAAGAAAGGATATTCCTAATTTGGCCTTCTCTAAACATTTCTGTAGTGCCTAAGCACACGGGGACTCCCAGACATCCTTCTTCAGCAGCATGGTCAGCTCATCGGTGTTGCTCAAAGTCAGGATTTACAGCCGCCCCCCGACTCTGCCCTCCTGGCAGAGCTGCTCATCAGGAAAGCTCAGAATCCTCTGCGAAGATGGGAGTGTATTTGTGCTTGGGATGGATAAATATAGTTAGATTAATCCCCACTTTGTCTTCATTTGCTCTCATCACTCCAAAGACAGAAACATCTAGCCTGTACACAGCCACTGCCCAACCCCATTAACATTTGGTTACAATAGGCACCGAAGGAGACAGTAACAGCTCCTCATTTATTTTAAAGTGTTTCCTGGTTTGTTTTTAAAATGCACCATCTGTGCTTCCACCATGATGTGTTAATGAAACGCAGCTCTTGTTTTCTTAAGGCACAAAAGTGATTCTAAATGCACTCGTAGCCAGGAAGCTGAGCCCAGCAGTTGCAGCTGCGACTGTATGTACGCTCGCGGGAAGTTGGAGTAGCACGACGTGAAGGTGTATCCGACTGCCATCCTTCCGCCGGGGACAGCTCGTCTCCACGGCTGCCAGGAGCTTCCTGGAGAAGGTTGTGCAAAACGCACCAGCAACATCCAGCCTCTTTTACAATTAAGACGTAATGAGGCCAAGGAGATTTTAGTACCCATAGATTTCAAGTAATGGTTGGATTCAAACAGCTGGAATTGAGACACACTCTCACAGATGGTTCTTATGTTTGTTTTAACCAGCAGACTTTGGGATAAACATTTCTTCGGGATCCCAAGGCTCTAATAAAGTTGCATTTCCCCTCAGTGTTCTTTTTATTTGCGTTGCTACATGAGGTACCTTGGCATCTGCAAGGCAAGACAGAAAGGCTTACAAAGTGGATCAAAGTGTAGGATTAGGGCACAAGTTGACTCTTCAGATAAATATACAAAACCTGCAACTAAACTGTGCTTTGGAGAGGAATTTGAAATTTTATTAAATCTCTGGTGCTGTCTGCCAGTGTGTATTCTAGACAGAAACCCAAGATTTTTATCCAGCTTAAGCAAGCAGTAGAGGTAGTTAATTCCAGACAAATTCTCTCAGACCAAAGTCTCACAAGCGCATCTCCACATGAGATCACCCAGATTACGCTAACAAAGCGGTGGATTAACTTCTTTTTCCTTGGATGGTAATGCTGTTAAGAGTAACAGCATTTAAAAATACAAAGTCAAAAGACACTGTCTTGGCTAGCAAAAGCTCATCAGTGTTGTGCAAAGATTACTCTTATTAAATAGTAATGTCTCCATCTGCTCAGAAATTACCTTCTTCTGGTGGAGCCAGAGAAGGAAGGAAAGAAGGAAGAGAAGGAAGAGAGGGTGGGACAGAGGCTTTAACATCAGCCTTTAAAGGCATTGTTCTATTTGGCTTAAGTGACATAGTTGTGTCTCTAAAGAGATGAAAATCTGAGCCTAATGGCTTAAATTTGCCTTTTCCCAAGGAACAGTACCATGAATTCCAACATTTTTTACCCATAAAGTGAAGTGGTACCAGTTATCATGGGAAAAGATAAATAATAATGTTTCACGTCCAGATCAAAAATTAAGTAAACTCTGAAAAGGCAAAATGTGGGATGCTGTATGCAAAGTTTTATTCCACATTAAACATAAACCAAACCTACTATAAATGGGGAAGAAAAAAAAAAAAGCTTGAATTATTCCTGAAGAGGCTTTGGCCATATGTGGTGCAGTATCCAGAAATTTCTTATTAGGCTGCTATGGCACTGTTCCATTTGTTAAATTATTTTATGTGAGTCAGAATGATTAGGTTTCTTGTGCAGTTATTGGGACCCGAAAGGCACCTTTATTTACCTCATTTATCATGTACAGCAGCATTCAGCTGAAGTGTAGAGGTAAACAATTTTAAATAGCAATACTCTTGCTAGAACGCAGTCATCTTGACCACAGGAGCTTTGGAAAAATGCAGATTTAAACTGTTTCACATTACTGTTTTATCTGCATTTCAGTCTGAATTACTAACTTATCACCAAGCTCAGCAATAAAGAAACATGGAAGGAAGATATTAAATATTTATGTCTACAGTACCTTACAAGTTTTCATCATAATATTAATTGTAAAACAAAATCACAACTGTTCCAGCTACGAGGAGTGGGAAAGGCAATACTTAAAGCCAACCTGACAGTGCACAGCCAATTTAGTTTGGAGCGCTTAAAGAATTGTTAGCTCAAATTAAATTCGAGGAAGAAAATACTTTGAAGCTATGTATTGAAAATACTTGTCAATCGCTTTGAAATCTGCTAGTCCTGTTAAATTGTTTGCATGTTACAGGATAAATATAAACTAGGGACATATCTCCCTACCTTGACCCCCCCCGCGTTACACTGAATTATTGTCACAATTTGTCTCAAAATTCAATCCCAATCAACTTGGTGCAGACTGCATTCACAGGGCTGGGGTACCTCAAATGCCTGGGTGCACAAAATCCAGGTCAAAGCATCTGGCGTGGTCTCCAGCTGTGCCCCAGGCAGGACGAGGGGCATCCCACATGCACCTCTGCTTGCTCTCTTGGTAGATGCTGCTGGAGAAGGCAGCGAGGTCCGCAGGGCTGACATGCCTGCAGAGCTCGGCAGCAGCACAGCCAGCAGCCCCTGCTGATGGTCATCCCTGTGGATGAATTAACAATCAGTACAGATGACAAGAACCCAACCTCTCCTTTCATCTCTCTAGCCATTACTTTACCCCTTACAATGTGCTCCGGCAAATCTCTACTTTCTTCTCCTTCTCCTCCTGCTGATCTATGTGGCATCCCCTGTTTACTTCCCAGGCTCCCATCCTTTTTGGTTTTTTTCTGTACCTTTCAATGTCTTGGGCCTGAACTAGAGAATTACTGGAGAACTTCTCACTCCTGTGCTAGGACTGACTAAAAGCACAATTAGGATAAAACCTTGGGAAGGGGGAATGTTCTAGCACCACTTTTAGAAATATAAGTTCTGAGGTCTACAACCCCTATAATTCATGGCGTTACAGCTTACAGCTCTCATGCCTTTCCTTGCTCACACCCTGCAGCAATCTACCAGTGTTACTTCCTTTAGCCTCAGTTTATCCAGTAGAGTAAAACTGCTGAAACCTCAGCTTACTCAGGCACCAACAGGGATCTGACTGACCAGAGGTCACCGGGACCTCAGCACCAAGTCTGTCATGTCATCCCCAAACCCCAATCCATGTCCACAGCAGCTGCTCCCCCTCACAGTGCCCAGCTCAAACCCCCACGATGCAACCACCCCCTAACTCTTTGGAAAAAACAGCTCATTGCCCAGCCTTACAGAACCTCTGGCAACTTCTCATTCACCACAGCTGAAATGAGGCTCCCTTGTAGCTCCTAAACCGTGTAACAGCTAAGGAGAAAGTGCTTCCCCACGTACGCACCAATAGCCTCACACCAGTCTGGGGAAAGGGGGGTCACCATCGCCATGCTGAGGACTCTGCTGAGCCAGCACTATCACAGCTCAGCCCTGTTATTCAAAGAGTCATCACAACCCCTCGTCCGTGAGATACATCCAGCCAGTCCTTTCCCCCAGGCATAAACATGACTGGCTCTGACGAGAAACTCCAGAGGAATCACAGACCTTCCAGGAGACCTTTTTTCCCCATGCTGGTGCAGCAAAAGCTCAGCTAAAGGACATGCAACAAGCCATCAGCAAAACATCACTCAAACCCTTTTAAATGTCAGCAACACTTAGCATTGAAAATAGATTTCTTGGTAACTAATGAGTAAATGTTACACAGAAAATGCTAAAAAAGAAGTTAAATAACCATTAGCATTATATTAGCTTGGAAATAAATATATTAAAACATGTTCGGGGCACATATTAGAGAGTTTATTCTGTGACAGGAATGTTTATTAACTCTGGGGTGCTGGGTCATTCTTTGGAGATTATTATGTACAGATTTAGGCATCTGAAACAACAGTAACACTCCAGAGAGAAATCAAAAGTCACACACAAAGCCCATATAGTTGGAGAGATTTTTGTTAGCTACTGCTTTATAATGACTTGTGTGCCCAAGAAAGAGAGGCAGCAGAGACCAGGGTAGTGGGGGAAAAGCAGAAGGAAACCTGAATGCATCCTGGATGAACACCAACAGCTACTTAGAGGCTTTTTCAGATTTGCTAAAAAGGACTTAAAAAATGCAAAGGCAAGAGAGAAAATGTCTGTCTCCCACTGTTGAGCTCCTGCCATGCTTAATAAAATGGAACCTTATGCGTTCTTTTTTAAATAAAAAAGTGCATCAAAAAATAAATGAGTCCTTTCATCAAATTCTGCTAATGGAAACAACCCACACAACTCCATATCTGACCAACTGCTCACTTCAGAAAGGGTAGCAGTAGCCCGCCAGGCAATACACTCCGTGTTATTCTCTGCTTTTGACCCCTGACTTTTACAAACCTTTGTCAGCTGTAAAATCTTCAAACTTCACCCCAGTTTCGCACATGGAACAGCAGAGACCCAAAGGGCATGGGTGCAATTTTGGAGTCGTCGCCCATCAGCCAGCTTGTCTCTCCTGCAGTAAGACACTGAAAGGGCAAGAAAGTAGGGTTGTACTTGTAATAAGTAGATTTTTATAAACCCCATCCTCCACTGACAAAACGAGAAGCAGCGGAAATCCAGAGAAAGGACTACCTAAAACCAGGGATCCATTGTCTATGATTGCTCCAATTAAAGGGCATGTGCAGAAGGGAGGAAGCGATTTTCTTTCTAGTTATGCTTTTCCAGTACTTTGGAATGAGATCTCTTTTTGATTATTTTATAATCAAAATGAATACGAATAGTCTGAACAATTAATCCCATTTAATCATTCCGTATGTCTTCCTGTTTATCCTCCACTAACAATTTTGACCCCCATTGTCCAGTTTCACTCAAATAACACAAAGGGTTTGAACCCAAGTGGCTGTGAAGAGACAGACTCTCATAGCTTCATCAAGGGGTACCAGGGTACCATGGACATTGCCTCCCAGACACCAGAAAATTCATACAAGGGAGACATTAGAGATATCCAAGCTGCAGCAAAAAGTCTTCAAAATTACATATGCACATGGGAAATTCAAGCACAAAATACAAATTCACAGAAAACAAGGCTTTGTGAATACTGCTGTTTATGGAAAATACTGGTAACAGTGAAAGCCCTATTTTAGACTCACTTAAGAAATTCCCAAGTGCTTTGCTGATTTGGTTTAACTTGGTTTGGGGCAGACCTAGACAAGCTATGCCGCCAGAGAGACTTTGCCTAGCATAAAGACATTAGATTGGTGTATTGCAAAAGGTCAGCACCCACTGGGGTACAGGCAACTATCTTCTAGTGTCAGGCAGGTCCAAGGCTTTGTGGCAGACTTGAAAGCAGGGAGCAGAAGCAAACAGCAAATTAATTCACTGTGATTCTTTGCAGCTTTGCATGCATACACAGATGTACTGACACATTGACCCAAGTCTCCGCAGCCTGGCCTGGGAACGATGGCTATAGCAAAGCGGGTACCACTTCGTACCAGCCACAGCAGGGACTGCAGCTCTTCATCGTGCCATTTTCTTAAAGGTGGTCTCTTCAATCAGAGAATGTCTTTTACAGTAAGTTGCAATTATTTTTTACAAGAAATAAAAGCTTAGTGCAATCTGAAAGAAATAAAGCTGGTCTTTGCTGAATGAGCTTATTATAAAGGCAACTTGTGTGGGTGAGCAGGGGAGAAAGGGAGAGATGCCAGCTAAAATGGACTGAAGAGAAAAATCAAAGAATAGTTGGGATAAATGAAGTGCAACCTTTACATCACAGAGATTAAATTATTAATTACTCCTGAAGAAAGCCCTATGTTTACCTCACATATGTTCAATGCCTTAACAACGGCCACCATCAGCGCTGCATTATAACAGCACAGCACACACTTAGCTGGAGCTCAGGCTTATTGCATTACAGTGGATTTTAAATACTGCTGCTCCTCAAAGGCAATGATATGGGTCAAGAACATAATACCTGCTGCAGAGAAATCTAATTCCAAAGCTGGGAAAGTCTCTTCCCACCCCAAAATGGCTTTAGGTATTGAAATGAATCCCGTATTACAGCTCAGCTTTGGTCAAAGTAGAAATTCTGACAGATTTATTACTACCTTATCAAGTGACTTCATGGTTTCAAAAAATACATATATTCTTCTAAAATCCATTTATCCAGACAGAATTCAATAGTTACATGAAGTATGCTCATTTAATTGAAATTTGCTCCTAGCATGTGACTGTAGGGCTCTCTCCATCTGCAGCACCCCACTGATGCGCGCGTCCTTTTATTCCTGCCGCCTATCTTCCACATTCACAGGCCCACTTAAAATCATGTTCAGGCACTTTCCTTTATGCCTTTGCATTCTCAGAAAATTGCTTTTTAACTTGGGTCAGCTTCAATTTTAACTTTATTTTTTAGGAAATGTTTTTAATCTGCAGCAGCCCAGCATTTATATATCTCATTTTACAGTGCTACTCTTGAAGAAATGAAGGAAGTGGCCGAGGCCTCATCACCCCAAAGCAGCCAGCTATGATCATCGAATGCGCTGCGAGGTTCTGGGGCAGACAGGGCAAATAGGTTGTAATTTCAGCTCAGGCCCTCCTCAGCCTCCAGCACGAGGCAAAAATACTGCTTGGTAATGCTGGATTTTAGGACGTGCTCTCCAGCACGCGCGTGTCCAAAGGCCCATTGGACCAGTTACTATCTCAAAGCATTTTACTTATACAAACTTGCTGATTAATGAAGAAAGCTAAAAGCCCTTCCAAGAGCTAAGGACAGCCCTGGAGAAGGGTAAGCAGAAATCATCACTCAGCTAAAAGCTTTCAGTTGCACTAGTACACATTTGAAATATCTTGTTCAATTCAGGTCACCTTGAAACAAGCTGACGAGACACCACGGGAGTCTTGGGTGAGCAGGGAGTCCGCGAGGCAGCTTTACGTGATCCCCCTCCAGCCGCAGGCGAGGTGACATCGGGGCTCTGGAAGCACTCAGACAGCAGAGGGGGAAGAGAAGGGTCTGGCAGAAAGGAAACCAGAAAGGAAAACTTAAGAGATCTGGACTAAAGGTTCAAGTCACTGTAACTACTGTACATCTCAGCCCATTATCTTACTTCAGAGATTTGCTCTAACATGCATTAGTATTTACAATGCACTTCTTGGCAATGGATATAGCAGTACCATTACAGAAAGAATAACACTTGATCTGGAGTAGCCACCTGCCGTCCCCACTCCTCTTAGCACAATAGACCAGCAGAGACTACATCCACCTTTTAGCAGAATATACTTAACGTGGCTTGCTCTGTGCTACAGACAGAGAAGAAAGGAGTCCAGAAGCAGGAACAGGAGAGCAGCCATGGTTCCCAATCACCTACTCCAACTATAATATACTCCCAATAAACATTTCATATCAGGATCCAACAGACAGTGCTCCTCTTTGTTTCAGATTCATAGCAAGCAGGTATTTATTGCAAAGAAATAACGCAGAATAAGCAGGGACACTGAGAAACCAGTGTTGCATATAAATGAAGGAAGATTCCAAACATAAAACAAAGCTTCGACTAAAAGCGCTTTACAAAAGAAAATCCTGACAGTTGTACAAATGATTGGACATAACCAATTCAAGGATGTAGGCTACAGACTGAACTTCTAAAAGTTAACTAAGAAGCTTTTTAAATACATATTGTACTGGTTTTGATTCCCATGATATATTATTAATGTAGAGGAGCTGATGCTTCACATTTCTTTTTGTCCACTTCCAATCACAGTGCCAAGTGCACTTATCTGAAGGACATTATTTTAATGAAGTCATTTATGCCCTTAAAAATTAATGTCAGAGCAGTTGAAGTCTAGTGACTGTAACCAAACCAAATAATGCATAATGGAGAAATGTAATGAGAAAAAAATACAGCCTGAAGTCAAGGTTAAGTAGTTAACCTTAGGAAAAAAGTGAAAGGGAAAAGAAAAGCCAACACCAATTATACGTCCCCTTGACATGCCATAAAGGATACCATTACATTGTCATCACCCCACTGTATACAGTAGTGAATTGAGATTTTTAAGTATCACTGTACTGTCCACTGGAGGCACCAGGAGTTTTATCTTCATTTGAGGAGATAAAAATTATGCTCTTGTGGTCTAGAAACACTTGACCTAAGAGAAGCCCCTTTAGCAGCACAGTACCAGAGAGCTTCTCAGAGAGCCATGACTATAACTGCCCTTTCTGGAGTAAAGAGTTTCACGCAAGCTCAATACACTGCAAAAAGATCATGAAATGAAACATTCACTCTTCCTGTTCTTTAAGCTAAGTCATACAGAAACTGCTCTATAATTCCATCAGCGCATGAAAATATTTCATTTATCATTTGCATAAAGCCATAACAGACTGTTATTGCAGCAGCGCCTTAAATTAGAACAGCTCCAAGTCAGGGCTTCCTGTCCTTAAATAATTCATCTTTTCCCACATTCAGGTAAAATCGAACCAGGAACATCCCTTCAGCCCTAAAATGACATCAACATGAGTAGCAAGAGTGCAAAGTGCACACGTTGATATGCTACTACTCATCTCCTTTCTTGCCATGAAATTTTCTTCACTGAATGCCATCATTTGAATAATTATTAACAGAATTAGAGTTCCCTGTGAAATGAAATTAAATGTTCACATCCAGAGCTGAGATTCCTCCCTGCAAGCTCCAGCAGATGCGCCGCCCATGAATTCACTGCCCTCCTTGGGTAGTGGAAGAGGATTCCTAGCTAAACATGCAGGAAGTCTAAATACATGAAGAGTTATTCCTCCGTCCAGATTTCCTGATATCCAACATCCCCACCCCACTCCCAACAAACTGACAATATTTTTCTCTCCTGCAGAGAAAGAGCATGTCCACTGGAACCCATGCATCAGTCAGTAACCCAAAACCACAGCAGTTCACTTAAGCTACTGCTCACATAGGGGTTGATTTCTTCATTATTTGCTGCAAATGTTTCCAGACAAGAAAAGCATATTCATATTTGCAGAACTCATCACAGATATTTACGTGTTCTTCTTCTCGGCCCACGGAATTTACTGGCTTGATCAACTTCTATCCTCTTTCAAAGCAACTTAGCAGTCTCAGAGGTGCATCTCCAAACTGGGTTAATGTACCTCCAGAACATTCATAAGGTAAAGAAATGTAATTTAATTTGTGATTGCATAAACCAGTCACGGAAGCCTCCCAAGAAGCCTGAGTTTTCATTTCTTTCATAGTAGACATTTAATTATATGATAATTACTTACAGCTTGCAGCTCAGCTTCTACTTTTATGAAATATAAATTGCACTTCACTCAAAAGTGCAGGATGAGCATTTAAAAGGCTTCATTAAGTAGGTTTTAAGATTTTCCTGACGACTTTCTTTAAGCCATGGAATGGAAAGCAGATGTACCTGTAAAGTGAAACTTGCTTCACAGAAGAACAAAGTAGAATTGCTAATGTAATACCAGGATGTAAGAGCCTTTACAAGAAAAAAATATTAACTTTTAACAAATACATTTTTTTAAATAACAAACAAAATATTTCTGTCAAGCTGCATGATAAAAGGAAGCAGGAGGGAAGAAGCAGTATTGCTAGCTTTCAGATATGAACAACAAGGCTCTTTATTCCAAATTTCCAGTGCTTGGAAGCCTGAGGTCATGGCAGGCCCACGCTGTCATCAAAGCAGATGGACCAAAAAATTCAACTCATTCGTAGCTTCCTAACAGCCTAGAAAACAGAAATTACAAAAGCAGAATGATTAAGACAAGAAAACTAACTTCACCTGAATTTATGTATTGTAATTCTGTGACTGGTTTGACCTCCCTCTTGATTTTGGACCATTAGGAGATGACCGCACTGGTACTTCTGCTCTGCCATATCTTCATGGAACTGCAAGCTCAGACCTAGAAACGAAGGGATGAGGACACAAAATCACCAAAAGCAGAGGTCCTGGCTGCTACAAAACATTGTGGAGGTGTTACTGTTACCTGGTGGCCATGCCAATACCTCACAGTGATTGTAGAAAGGACCTGTTTGCTGCAAATCCTGAAGGAAACCATTAGGCAGGCAGGCAGAGTAGTCTTCTGCTGCAGGGTTGTGGCTCTTTCCATCCCAGGCAGGAGTCAGGAGCTGAGAAAGATGCCAAGATGTGAACTCTACCTTTCGAAACTCCAACAGGTAAGTTTCTCTTATTTTATTTTAGCAGTTGGGTATGCCCATACTATCAGCTACATCTGGATTCATTAAACATGAATATACAAAATGAGATAATAAAACTAACATACATGACCTGCCTGTAAATTCTGGGAAGAATTTCCTCCTGGAGAAGAGAGAATGCACAGAACTGCACAAGTTCTCTCTGCAGTTGCATCAGGGTGCCATAGGAAAAGCAATCAAGTACAGTTGTTAATTTGTCTGCCATTTCCAAAGATTGCAGAGAGAAAAAAAAAAAGAAAAAAGCATTAAGAAAAGCAGAATTCTAGGCCATCTTTTGAAGGAAAGGCAATAAAACATTTGTTAGGAACAGAAGTTATTCCAAAGTGAAAACTGAAGAATTTGTGGAACCCGCTAGCAAAGTCCTGCCCACCAACAGCTGAATTGTAGCCTTCTGCAGCAACACGACCAACAGATGACCTGCATTCACAGCAGCACGCTGCAAGTCAGAACCTGGCCCGTACCTTCTCCCGGCTCAAGACAGAGACAATGGAGTGGGAAGTCCCAGCTAGCAGCTGACAGTCGTTTCCACCAGCTAGAAAAATAAATCCCAAATGAATGCTGGCATAGACAGAGCTTCTTTCTTAACTGAAATGAATCACATTCTGGCATTAAATGTCACCAGTAGCTGTTAATGGCATTAGGCACAGAAATTTGCATTGGAATTATTATATGGTGCATCCCTATAATGACGATGGTCTCCCAATGACTTTTGCTGGAGCTTTCAACTCATTTTTTTTGGAAGTAGACCTAGATAGCGCAGTTGTTCAACTGAGATGCCAGAGTGAAAACAAACCGTTGGCTTCAACTGACTTGGGAGAACTATAAATACGTACGGTACTTCATAGTAGTGAAGTGTGTTAAGTAGTTCTGATATGTTAAACTTAATATTTAATACACTGTCAAAGCAGTTCTGTGCTTTTGTGTATTCCATATTTAAGACTGAACAATTGCTTAAAACATGTTGTCCAGCATCTTACTCTCCCCAGCAAACCTGAAGGTTGAGCTCCAGTGACAGTCTATTGCAGAGAAGTATTGTCTGCCACCCTCCAAGTCGGTGCCATGGTGGAGAAGATAAATTCTCTCTGAAACAGAGGAACACAAAACTGGGGACTTGCCTAGACCAGGGCACTCCTGAGGAAGCTAATCAGATCTACAAACACGAACTGAAAGGCTCGGCTAAACTGCATTAAGTCACTCAGAATTAAAGTACCTTTAAAGTACCCTTAATTGAAATGAGGTTTATTAATTTCCAGGGGAAAACTAAGCTTACCAAATTTTAGTCACTTAAATTCTGAAGAAACAAGTCTATCCAGAATTTGATCATTTGGTTCAAAAGCTACTTTGGAGAATTTTCTTAAAGGCTCCCATCTAGAGCAGCATTTGCAGAGTGTGGTATCTTTACAGAGACTGCAGCACTGAGCACTCACATTACCCCAGAGACACCTCTGTGCGGTAAGTGAATTCAGTTTACTATGGTTTTCCTTCCTCTGGAGATGATAAACTCCAAATAGGCACTTTTAGGCGTGACTGTGGGCAAGCAGCCCCGCAAACACTGATCTCTACATACAGGCTGTGAACGGTGCTCCTAACTTGCGGCAGTCTAGAGGCAGCCATGATCCCGTGGAAAATATGAAAGCCAACACCCCACAGCGAGGTGTGCCTTGTCTGGAACAAGCACAGAAGTTCATCTTTATTTTATATAGTTTACAAAAGGGCATAAAATGCCACGCCATTTCATTCTGAACAGCTTCTTCCATTATCTACTGCAGCACGTAGCACTTAGCAGCTAAATAACAGCAAAGGAAGGAAATTAAGAAGTATAGAGGAGAGAAAGGAGTTGTATCTCCAGCTGAGACGTGAAGTGAATCAAGAGACAGTGCAAGGCTCCTTTATGTAGGATTGAACATATCTCCTGTACCCTTAATCACACCAACGCAGTCTGCTGGGGTCAGGCTCTCATATACCCTCATACTGATCAGTAACGTCTCAACCTGTGGAAATCAGCCTAACACTGAGACAAAAACTACCTGCTGGGCTGCAGCATATAAAGATTTAAAAATATTTTGTGAGCACAAAAGCGGCACGGAAGGGCGGTGGCCCTGTGAGCCGCCCAACGGCCTGGAAGGGCCCTTCCCACAGGGAGAAGGCCGCCAAGTGCTACGGTGGGACCTGACACACTTTTGGCTGCACACATTGCCCTGGAAGGGGACAGTGACTTGGAAGGGCACCTGCGCGGAGCCCCACATCTCTGGAAACTCCCTGGGCATGGCGGCAAAGCCGAGCATTGGTTCCTGAGGAGGGACCCCACAGCTGCAGCCACCTCAGGGCCAGAGCTAGAGGCTAAGAAAACAAACACATCACAGGCAAGCACCTCTCCAAAACCACATCTTACTGCTCAGGTGAAGCAAATGCCCATTTGTCCTCTATACCATATTGTCCTCCACCCAGCGTCACATCTCCCCCTCGCTTACATCTTCCACAGCTGCTTTTCTGGAACTTGTCGCATGTCCGGAGAGAGAAGAGATGGGTCAAGGGACGGGAGGACATCACTGCCTTCTCTGCCTGGCCTCTGCACTGCTCCCGTTTCCATCGTAGCCCATGAGTACACAACAAAATTGATCCTTCACCAGAAGGATCATTCAGTGAAACATTTTGAAGACAGTGGGGAAGTAAGAAGAAGGTCTGATCACGCAGCCCCATAAAAATAAAAGGTTTCTTTTGATCTCAGCTGCTGCAGTTCCATTAAATCTGGCTGGAATTTTGCCTCTGCAACAACTGCACAATTAAGACTATAGGAGATAAAGTTGTAATTTAAATCTATAATTAAAACAAAACTTCTAAAGAGCACTCTTTTATTCTTCCCAATCTGTGCTTCTAACTTTTTATCAGTTCGAGGCATTTTTAAAGCCCACTGCAAGACGTAACGCCACACCGTTCCCAGGAAGTTAAGTGGCAGGGCCCCAGACAACATCTGTGATCAGGCAGGTGCACTTTGTGCTCCACTGAAGAATGTCCCGTTTTTCATAGTTGGATACTGCTGGGGAACCTCATTAGAAACCAAATTACTACCTGCATCAGGTTTACACTAATGTATTGACATCTACAGCACTTGTTAAATGAACCGTAAATCCAATACACTAAAGTCATTTTCAACTGAATCAAATCAGGTTTCAGTCAAAAGAATTACAATTGTTATATTCTTAATGCTTGGCACTTTCCTGGTGTCTCCAGCTAGATCATTTCAGACACAGAGAGAAAATTGTAAACCTATGAAACAGTGCAAGCTAAATTGGACACACTGCAAGCATACTAAACACGGTGCTAGGAGTTTAAGGATGCTAATTGGCTCTAATTGACTAGTTGGTATAGCTATCCAGGCATCCACGGGCACGTTCCTTACTAATCTGTTTTCAACATGCTATTTTCTTCTCCTTAGTTAATTTATACTTTCTTATTATAAACCACATTGTTTGCATTTCCTAGAATCTTTGCTTTTTAAATCTGTAACTCTTTGTTCCCCTGAGAAGTAATGGCTTTATGGGAATATGCTCCCAGCCACAATACATAGGCAAAAGGCAGAGCAGCAGCACAGTGCACAGCCTTCCTCAGACCACTTCAGTCTCGACAGGAATCAAAATGCCTTCCAGGCCATGGGAAGCAATTCACTTCCCCTCACAGCCAGGACTGGTCTCTTTTAATGCTGATTTAGAAAACCCTGACCCATGTGTGAGGACAGCATTAACCCCTTATTTCCTTTTCACTCAGGGGACAGATGATTTCTCAGTAACTGCAGCACTACCATCCAGTGCCTGGTTGTGGCCACAAGCACACTACAAAAGGGGATGCCAACAGAGAGGACAAAGCCAGTTTCCCTCTGCCCCGCTCCTCCAGCCTGCCCCCACAGTTTGTTTAAACAAAGACATTTGAAAGACCCAATTCAAATTCAGTACAGTCATGAATTTGAACTAGCAGATTTGTCCAGCTAGATTTTCCTCCAGCCTCATACAGACACTTTCCCTAAGTGGCCTTAGTTCTGCTTAATTCATTTCCAAGAAATGGAAAACAGCAAAATGGAAATTAAAAAGGAAATATATATGAGCCAGCTCCTCTATTAGCATAAATCCATCCTCGTACCAGTGAACTACATTGACACTTGGTGTCTGAGGAACCAGCTCCTGATCAGGACTTTACAGAGATTAAATTCATTTACTAGGCCAGACACTAAACAACCTTTTCTCGTCTCTTGCTATCTAAATCCCAGGCAGGTTATCTGCGCATGTACTCCTCCTCCCCTTTGCTTGGAGTAGTGCTGTCTCCATGGTATTCTCCAGCAATAAAGAGATGCCCCTTGGAAGAAGCAACCACACAAAAGAATAAAAGGCCATATTAAATTTATGCAGTCTGGAAACAGTTCTGCTGATCAGACAGAAATCAATTGGTGACCTTCTATTATGTGAAGAAATAACCTCAGTAGAAAGGGTGGAAACTGCTTGCTTCCATTCACGCACATGTCTGGAGAGCTAAGGCTGTCCAGTGGATAGTGCTCTCACACCTCTGGCCACTTTCCATCCCTGTTTACCATCTTCCACAGCGCCTGTGTTGGTTTTGGCAGCCCACTGTGCTGTTCCCCGAGGACTCTAGCAGAAAGTCATCCTGCCAGTGTATTCAAGGACACTTTTTCAATACACTGTTACTCATCTGACACATTTATTGGCTAATGGTGAAAGTGTGGATCACCCACACAGTACATCCCATTCCCCTGCTGCTGCTCGAATGCTGGATCTAGATTTACCCCTAGATTTGCCCCTTCCTGAACCTCCAAAGACAGCCAACCAGCAGGTAGTTGACCTGTCCCCTGAACTGACCAAAACCAGAGCACAGGGACAGATCTTCAACCAGGAAAAGCCAATACAGCTCAGCAGAACGCGGTGGGCCTTTTGCTCAGTATGTTTGCTATCAAGTGCAGAGTCCGCAACTCATTGTGGAAAAATATGGAAAATGCTGGTAAATTCAGGTAAAACCACAGCCCCAAGCAGAGTGAAGGTGGTTAGAGTGGAAGATCACACTCACTTTGGAACAGGTTTTTTTTTCCAACTGCTTCTTCCCTCTGATTCTCAATTCCCTTTTTGGCCCACTCAGTTTTCCAGCATGCTGTTAGTTCCTTCCTCCCCTGCAAACATGTCATGCACACAATTTTACATAGGTGTAACTCCTTTACCTTGCTTCCCCAGACTGCTCACAGTTTGCAGCAGTGTCCATCAGGAGGCAGATGAGAACGACGTGCCACTGTGCAAGTGGCATCAGTTCACCACAGCCACCTCTTCAGAGAGGCAGGACGTGGGGCTGTGCCCTCCTCACCACATCAGAGCTTCCGATAAACAAAGGGCATCACTCCACAGGCAACTCTCCTACACTTTATCTATGGTGATTTTACCCCCACCCCAAAAAATAAGAGAGCAGGTGCTGATTTGCCATCTGTAAGGTTGCTTACCTTACAGATGGTTACCCTACAGAGCCAGCTACAGCGGGGTACCAAACTGGATGCTTAACAGACAAGCAAAACATTAGTGGGATAACCAGCACTGTGGCTGCTAATGCAGAAGTTATGAACTGGAGATCCCCGTTACTAAATACATAAGCTGCTGTAGCATGAGAAAAATAAAGTCTGGGATTTCACTGTAGCTGAGTCTATAACACACATCATCTGTGAACCTGGACCTGCCTCAGACGTTCTCCAGGGAATTAGGGGACCGCATGACTACCTTGGGCTTCACTTTAGAGATGACAAACAAGCTGCAGGGCAAGTGGGGAACAGAGTTCAAAGAAAGCCTCGTCCATTGAGTTAGGGGAAAGAGTTTCAAACTGTGCATCAACGAAAGGGCAATACCAATAAATTGAGGTTCTGATCCAGATACAAAAGCTCAGAACAGGGGGTGGCTGTATGAGACTTTAAAAACTAGTCGCAGATCTGAAAACCAAAGCCAATCTTAAAATGAGTTGTAAAGGAAACACTAACATAGTTACAGGTCAGAAAGGTTGTTTGAGTGCAGAGCTCTCCAAATAGAACTCAATAAACGAGCTGGTTAGTACTGTTCTGGAAGAGTCAGGATAGTTTTCTTGTAGCACGTGTCTGTGCCCAACCACAGTGCAAACCAGCCAGAGCCAACTCATCAAGTTAGATAATCAGTGCAGGAGGATCAAAACACCTTCCTCAAGCATCTCTGATGGAGGCTTCTGCCTGTTGAGTTAGCTGCTATGCTTCAATTTATTGTTTTTGATTACAGTCTTTTGTCTTCATCCAAACTAATTATGCCTAAATCAATGGTAACGGTAGATTTGGCATTGATTATCCCTGTAGATGCTCTCAACTTAAATCGTCCTTTTGCATACAGATAATTTCCTTGGCTATCTCCTGCCAGAGCACTGACACCTGAGTATTTATTTAACTAATTATTTTTATGCACATGTCATCACTGGCATTTGATGTAAACTACAGGAATACAAACAACTTCTCTATCCTATATTGCCCACAGACATGAGAAGATGGGCTCCTTTAGCAGTGAGCCACTGTCTAATATCCACTCGGAAAAGTACATTGAAATTGGGCTGTGTTCACAAGATCACGTTCCTCAGCCACAGACCCTGTACCAGACAACGTGTCCAAGCAGATCATGTGTGGAGCCTTACCAGTATAAGACCAGATCTACTGATGTAATAAACCGGTGTGTCTACATTTACCTTACTGGAATGCCAACAGTACAAAAAAAGCTGGAAACTATCAGGCTTTTTTTGCATAATAAAAAGACTTTTGCAGTTTTGCAGCTGTCTTTCTAATTGTCCGCCTCTCCAAGGCTTCCCTGGCCTGAAAGGGGATACTAGATTCTGACAGAGAAGCAAAGCCCACAGTGATCGGGACGACAGTTGGGTCCACTTGCTGGCATAACTACCAGAAACTTCAAAAATGTAAATGAGTGTGTGGCACTAATGGGCATAACTCTTGTCTGGCTGTTCCACCTCTAAACTGGAAAAAAAAAAGGCACCTGTTGGAAGCGAAAGGCTCCTGCATTATCAGAGGGGATTACTGTTGTCCACCTTTTTACTCATATAGAAGTCATCTAGGTCAAAAGTACCAGCTTGACTTTTCATAGAGAAAAGCATAACCAAACATGCAAAAAAAATTTCTGACATTTGAAATTCAGAATGTAAAAACAGTCTCAAATAGTCCCTCTACATTTGAAAATCGTGTTTACTTCTAAGACAAACAGGATTAGTCTCAGTGACAGATTAATTTGCTTTTTGATACAGAAAAAATGCTCTGCAGGATGAACACAAACACTCTGCGGGCTCCAGAGGATTGCAGCAGCGCACTTCACCTCCAGGTCACTGGTTCAAATTCCATCTGGGGCTAGGGACTGAAAATTTTTGATGTCTAATGGTTGTTCAATGGTCCATGTGAAATGAGTTTTGTGGTTACGCCTTCACTCCAAGTAACACTACTGAGTATCTCGGCAGTGAGGCCAAGGACTGGGCAAGCGTGGTGAGCAGCGAACCCTCACGCTTCCTGAGTTTCCTTTCCATAAGGAAAGTCGGCTCTTGAGCAGGCTAATACAGTTGTTCAGTTACAACACAGAGGCATCGGGGCTTATCAGCTCATTACTTGTCACCAGAATTAAATTTGTTTTAAGTGAATGTTCAAGGCAGCATTTATAACCCAACAGCACCTGTTGGAAACTAAGATCTGATTCAGTGGTGAATAGGTTATTCCACTCAAAGTTTCTCCTTTCTTCCTATTTGCAGATATTTGGATTTCTCGAAAGAAATACATACAGCCCCAAAGCCTAGGAGACTGCAGTTTTGGAGCATTTCCAGATGCGCCAGACGAAACACATTGCACCTGGAAAGGTCAGCTGTGGGCAGATGGAAATAAGCAATAAGCCATTTTTCCCTTATGTAGTCCCACACCACCAATAACACTGCCCAGAGGCCTCATTCTGTACCTGATATGCATATTAAGTTACTTTTACTCCTGTGAGATAACACACTTACTATATTTTAAAGGCACTTGAGATTACTTGAGATTTTCCAAATTGGAAAACTGTTTTTAAGGCCAGAACTTGAGACACTTTGTCTTAAGGAGAAGACTACTGCTCTCGCGAAGGCTGCTCTGAGGACCTTAGCAAAATCACTAACAAAAGCATTGCAGCGAGATGCTGAGAACAGCTGTGCTGCATGCAGTGCTCTGTGGCGAAGGGAAGACACTGGAGAGCGAAGGCAGAGAGGCTGCTGCAAGCTCCCAGCTCTGGGGCCTCCTAAACCCAAGCAGCAGATACCAACGTGACCATCAAAGAACCAAGAGCTGCTCTGAGGCTACTCTGACCATTTTCTCCTACAAAGTGCGTCCTTTCAGGATAGCTCCAGCCATGCCACTTCCCCCAGTCTATGCACACAACGTGAGAGAGGGGAGGAGAAAGGCAATGCTGCACTTTGCCTGCAATGAGTAGAGAAAGCAGAAAATGAACTCACACATTTGCCAGATCTTGCTGTAATGCTATATAAAACAAACAGCAGATGGGGAAAAGGTTCTTGCCCCAGCTACCCACCCATAACAATTTATAGGACCTGATTTGGGGGGCATTAACCTGTACACGCAAAATGTGTCAGTTCTTATTATTCACTGTAAACATGTCATAAGCATGGAAATATGCCCAACAAGGCTACTGAAGGTGGTACTGAAATAGTAAACAGCCCATTAAATAGAAGCAGTAAATACTCCAAAGTGCTGTAGATCTCGGTCAGTTAAAAAGCACTTGACAGGCTTTAAAACAGGAAAAATACTTGGCTCCCTTCTAATCCCCTTCTTGCAATCCAACCTAACTTTGCACTACAAGAAATTAAGGAAAAAACCAGCCAGCTAAAATCCACACAAAGGCAGCAAAGACACTAGCACTTCAATAACTACTGGCTTCTAGAGCAAACACCAACAGCCAGCATGAAAAACAGGCTCCACTGAGAGACAAGAGAGGGTTGAAACACAGGCAGGGGAGCACACATGAGCACACATACTTGTTCAGAACAAAGGTGTATCCAAGTCAGTTTGGGGAGCAGAAACACTAAACAGAAGGCTCCACTGGTGGTAACTGGTGATTTTGTACAGGAACGCAGGACTATGTAGGAGGCAGAAACAAAGACAAGAAAGCTCAACACATATAGAAATGTCATCAGATGATCCTGAGTGAAGAGCCAGAAAGAGAGCAAGAGCTTTTGGAGAGCTTCTGGGCTGCCAGAAAGAGGCTCAATGCAGCACTACAGAACTCTGCATTCCTTGTCCCACCACCCATTTCCCACCTGAATGGATATAAACCCATAAAACTTTTATTTCTTTGGCTATCAAAAGGTGTAAGAACATTGCTTGTGTCTCAGAGGTACTGAGGTCAGGGTGGGTGCAAAAGAGAACTGCAAACCTGCTATGAATGTAAACAGCGCAGCTGATCCCTCCCGTACGCATCCGCAGCGCTAACTGCCCGCTCTGCAGTGCTGGGAGCTGATGGACCTCAGTCACAGCAGCCACCCAGAAGTAATATTAATTACTATTACTAATTAATTGCTACTCATAATGAATTATTATCACAGAAATAATAGCAAAGAGAGTCCAGAAGTCTTGATAGCACATCAAATCAAGCCTAGTAGATGAGGACAACGCTGGTGCTGGGGAGGTTCAGAGCGAGCTAAGCTTCACCACTACACAGCATCCCGTATCAGAGCACAGCTGGCACAGCCACAGTGGTCCCAGGGCACTGATGCTGCTGCAAGTACCAGTGTTGCCAGACTGAAACCAACTCTTCTCATCAATCTCAGATTCATATTAATAGGGACACTACAGAATCTAAGACAATATAGATGTATGCCCTGCTTTTAACCCCTGCATAACTAGTGAAAAGTTAGTTTACCTGGATTTTGAATAACAGGCTTAGGTTCCAGCCTATAAAAGTGACCTCAAGCTGAGAAACCGAGATATAATACTCTCTGTCCTATTTTAGCCTGACTTAAGCACACCTTTGTTTTTGTGAGGTTGAGATGTACAGTGAATCTGCCACACGGAACTGAAAAGTAAGTTTTTCATTTCAAGGCTCCCCATCTGATATATAAATAGCTTCTCTAAGGATTTGGTATCTAGTTCATAGGAATATTTTTGCTAACAAGAAGGCGCAAACATGGCATGCTGCTGTATAACCCAGTCTGTGGACCAGTGCAGACACTGGGACATGATGGGGACCTCTGCCTTACCACCGCAGAGGAACTGACTGTTGTAGGGCTCAAACTCAGCTGTGCCTCATGGTAATTTGCACTGCTATCAAGGATAGAAACCACGCACTTCTTTCTTTACCAAAGACCACAAAACCTCATTTACTCCCCTGATTGCGTTAGTCAATGTGAAACAAAGTAATTTTTAATAAAGTGTGCCATGGCAGAGAAAAATTGATACAATCACAGAGCCGGTATAATAGGATTTAATTCTGCTTCAGATGTGCTAGTTTTAATAAAAAAGGATTGAGCAAATCTAAAATAAATTACACTGAAAGGTCAGGCTTATTGCTTGTACAGTTATGTTAACTCTTCCACAGACATTTTTACAGACTGTATTTATGAGACCTTTTGATTTTCAGAAGAGGTATAAAATACATCTGCAATTTTCCCATTATTTGCAGCAGTGTTTCTTCCACAAGTGTCATTTCTCAGTACTTCAATACAGATTTCTTTAACTGACATTTATAAAAAATGATGAGTTATTTATGGGGTGGTTTTGTTAAATTAGTGAAACTGTAATTCCCAACGGAAAGCTAAACCCAACAAGAAAAAAATTTAAGGGAATGATGATTCCCATTTGTATGCCAGTGACACTCATGTCATTTATTCAATAGAAAGCAAATCAATTACTTATTTTTATATGTAGCTAAGGCCCTGATACCGTGAACTACTCAGAACAGACACGAATTGGAAAGAACTGTAAACACTGAATCTTATTACAAGGCTCTTATTAATATTACAGCAGCACCTAGAGACCCTAGCCAAGATCATAGCCCACTTTGCTCAGCACTGTTGTAACACAGAGATAAATACCCATCCTAACCCTAAAGGAAAGGCACAGCATAAACAGACCTCAGCAGTGGAGAGAAAGAGCAGAGATTCTGCAGAGGAAGGAGCTTGTTGCAGCCACAGAGGAGAGCTAGAAACGCATGGCAGTGTCCCAGTTCGCAGTCCTGCGCTGCTGTTCAAAGGTCCACGCTGCTCTCCAGCCTTGCCTGGGCACAAAGACCGTACAAATCCTGCAGGCACAACCAGGGACCTTACCAGCACTCCAGAAAGTTGCAATGACACTGATTCCAGTCTTACAGGGAGGCCCTTGCCTTTGCCAGGGCTGCACAAGCCTACTGCATGTGAACATCGATGTTCTCTGTTGTTTCTAAGTGGTTTTACCCAACTCAGGTGTACGGGAGACCTCACACTTGGAAAAGGAACTATCAGTTCTTCATCAATCTTTAGATAATACCTAGACACAACAAGCTCAATTCTCTATAGCCACCACCAGAGAAATTCTGCTGTATTGGATCAAAGGAACTATTGGAAAGAACAGAAAATCCAGTCCACTGTTAGTATCTGTCTGTATCCACGCTTCCAGGGAACCTAGGTACAAGTCCATCAGCAGTAAGCATGGGCAAAGCAGGCTGGACTGTGCCAGCATATTTAAAAGTAAAATTAAGTCTTGGGCTCACTGTGGAGTTCTGCTCAGTCAGAGTATCTCCAGCGGTAGGAGACTGCATGCAACCACCGCTGGCAGTGGCAGGATAATAAAGACCTGCCTCAGCAGTCAAGGACTGCCCCACAGGGTCTTGGGTTTTAAGAATCACTTTAATTCCAAAACATTGATTTTCATTTCATTCTGATTAAATCAACAAGAAATGATTGCCAGCCATTACTATTGAGGAGCAGAGGTGATATCTGTTTGCACAGCACAGAGAATTCAACCAGAAATCTGACTGCCCCATAACTGGGAGCATAAACAGCTATTGCTTGAAATTAGAAAGCCACAGCTTTGTACTGTGGGCTACAATAATTCAGTTTCTGTGGGTTGGCAGGGGAGATTCTGCAAAATACACATATCAAAGAGCTACGCACGCATAAACATTAGCTTCTTTGCACAGTCTGAGTTAGATGAATATGCAAAACAAAGGCATCCTGGGAACACCTGTGAAACCCCTTGACAAACTGCTTAACTTTATCAACATTTCTGCTTTTGACAGAGTAAAAAATGTTGAGGTAGAGTGGTACCCAGAGTACAAAATTCTGTGTTCAACAAATACAAATGACGGACAGAACATGTCTATTAAGAGAGCAGTGCTTGTGATACAGAAGAATTGTTCAGCTTTTGGGACTTTCTGAAATACAGTCAAGGAACAAGTCCAGGTCCTGGCCAAGGGCAGTAGACTCTGCACAGAAAGAGCAAAAGACAGCCTCAGCCACAAAACAGTACAGTGAAGGTGATGAAGGAGGTCAAGTAGTACCAAAAACCTTCTAGAGAAGGCCAACAGTCCCTTTGGAAAGAACATCAAATGGCTCAGAGTGAACACATCACAGTAGTTTCGCTGCAGTCAAACTGCAGAAAAAACCTACATACAAGGAAAGTTAAGTGTGGTCTTTTTCTTTTGATGACATTAGGTGACTAGTAAGTAAACTGGAAGAGGATTTTGTCTTCATTTTTCCATTTGGAAAATACAGCAAACCTTAGAGATACCTCCTCAACTTTGCTTCAACAGGTAAATCATCTACCAAGCTTTTATAGATCAGTTCACATTTACCTTTTTCTTCTGATACTACTGACTCTTTGACAAGATATCTGTATCTGTTTCTGTCTATATAAGATGGTCACAAACCACAGTCTTTGCCCAGGCCCTACTACACACAACCTGCAGTTACTGCTGCGGTTACTGATGTGAATCCTCTGATCTCCAACAGGAATGTAGTCCCCATCTGACAAAACTGACTTATTTTGTCTTTTATTTTAATAAGTCTCCTGCCAGCTGGGCTCTGCCTCCATTTGATCAAGGGTACTATGTCCTTAATCAACTCTTCTCCTTGTCTTTTTTTTTTCCCTCTCTATTTTTAAAAGCAGTGGACCAAATCCATGAAAGCTGTAAAAATATTGTATTTTCACAACTTTTATTACTATAGCTAATTCCCAATGAGAACAATAATGTAGGTTCTCAAAGCTCTTTAAATCAAAAATAAATTATGTATGTATACAAGCTGGCAATACTGCTGATCTCTGGTTGTAGTCACCTTCCTTCATCCAAAAACAACGTGGAAAAAACAAGTATGTAGTCCACTAACACAGTCTTTGCAAAGCTGTACTTTAACACAAACTCATCCTGCTGCACTAATTACAAAGCAGACTCTCTCCTCAGCTCTCTTGCACCCGGACACACACAGGCAGGCTCTGAGTGACAGGTGACTCAAGTTGCTTCATCTAGTCCAGACCATGAACATCTAGTTTTGAGCAAGGAATTCCACATCCACTCAAAGCTCTTGGAATAACTTGGAGTGCAATGGTTTAATTCCAATCCAGGAAAAAGATAGGACTGTTTTCTATGTGGTATCTTAATAGGTGTTATTAGCTCCATATTACTAGTTTCCTCCACTGATGAAGGCTTTCTGACCACATTAAGACAGACTACGATCAACGCTGCATTGAGCCCTTTGTGCAGAAAAGATGCTTATTTCTGAAGAGTGATGCAGTCAGCCTATGTACAATATTCAAAAGGCAGATATACGGAGGGAGCTAAAGGTAAATATTTAAGTAGATCAGGAGGACTTTAGGCCACTTGAATAGCACCATACGTAATCTTCCGAAGAGTTTTGTATCTCAGAAAATAGCCATGCATAAGATACTATTTACTAATTCTTTTTTGTTCCACCTACTACAACACAGTAGCACTGCACTCCTGTTTACAGTGAATTATTCCCATAATCTCTGTTTTCTGACTCTGCACCTAAGAATAAGGTAAGCCTCGAACACTCCTTACTTTGTACACGAAGCACACAAATGCTCATGGAGCTCTGCAAATGGCAAAAATGAAATGGTGGGCAACATGCAGCAAAGCATCTGATGCAGAACTATGGGATCAGCACGAATAGAGTGAGCAACACCCTGCTTTAGGTAACATCTGACTCCAGAGAGCCCTTAGTAGACACATTTAGTACACATATTATCAGAGAAGTAGAATCAACATCGTTAGTTTTAAACACCAAGCAACCGTGGCGACTGGTCAATACAGAGGGACCATTAAAAAAATTACCAATCCACATAATACCATAAACCACCTTACAGCAAATCAAACTGATGTCTGTGTTCTACCTCCTGCCAGAGATTCAGTCTCCTCATAAAACCATTATACCTGTCTTTCCAATTCAAGCCAGCTCTATTATTTAAAGGAAACACTATCAGAAGAGAACGAGCTCTGTCACAGTGTACAGGACTTGGTGCTTTTAATATCAGAAAAAAAAATGATTGTGCAACCACATTCTGTTTTTCAGTTGGTTTTGGCTGATTTCTTACTCAACCATCAAGCTGCTATTTGTAAGGATCCATGAAAGGAAACAGCCCTGCTCACCTGTTGGCACATGAGGGTCATTCCCTCGACCTGGTAGGAGCCCCAGGTGATGGTAAGGATACCCTCATCCTTCTGATGGGCAGTTGGCTGCTCTCCAACACCATTGGCAGAAAGGCATCTGCACTTCAGAGTGAGATCAATAGCTTACCTTAAACAGTCTCCACCGCTACTTGACTCTCCCAGTCTCACAGCTATGGCATTTTAACAGATTGTGGAAATAGTCATCTCCTTCAGCCAATATCAAGTTGAGATATCATTGTCCATAAGGTGAGCGAGAGCCAGAAATAGGCACTGAACTACTGAATCAGCACAGCATGGTCATGGCTCTCCCAGCACCTGTAACTGAGCACATTTACACAAAAGGCACAAAACCACAATTAAAAGGATTGTATGCAAGATAACTTCCCACTTTCTGACCAGTGCCACAGAAGGTCGGATGGGCATCAGGACCTGTGATCAGAGAGAAACCCTTACACTCCAGGTTTCTAAATAAACTTCTAAAAAGGGCCACCTGTCAGTCAGCATTTTAAGAAAATCTTATCAGCATCCAAGAAATAAATAGACTAAAATTATTCTTGTGTTTCTGATTCTGCCTCAGGTTCACTACAAAGTAACTTGCAGCTCAATAAACTTTTGACATGTTTTCATGTTACAAAAACAAAGGCAAAAACTTATTTATTCACTTTTTAACTCATACATCCCAAATCAATAATTGCATCTACTGATCGATGACATAAATTCAAAACATTAATTTACATTGAGTACTGTAACCTAATAAGAAGGCAACAACTGAATTTGTTGAAATTGATTTTCCTTTTGTTTCCAACAGAAAATCTTCAGGCCCATAGAATAATAAGATGCAGTGCATGGAACAGTTAATTATCAATGAGTATCACAAAAAGCTAAAATTAGATTTCTTTTTGAATATGGAAAGAAAATGTTGACTCTCCAGGGCTGATGTTTAAGCAAAAGAAATTTCTTCTAGCTCTTCCACATTCAAGCAATGTGAACCATGGAAAGGTGAATTTCAGTGTGTACTAAAATCAGTTTGTAACATAAATAAGTAAAGTTATTTCAGAGATATGTACCTACAGAGCTATAAAGTAATGCTGAAATATTTTGTATTGAAAGGGCGGTATTTATTTATTTATTTTAAAATCCAGCAACATAATTTGAATAGTAAGTCACTGAAGCAAAATCCTGTGGCACAAAGCGATGTTGCTGTTTGTGGTGCAGAGGGGCCTGCCTTCAAGCAGCAATTGAATGCGCGTGAATATAGTCAGCACAGTTCGTGCACGCTGGCTCAGAGCAGCTCAGAGTATGGCACTCAGTGCCACATCAGCTAATAATTTAAATTTTGATGGAGGCTTTTTAAGTTGGACTTAATGCAATTTTTGGACAGGAAGACCTACCCAAATCCCCTCTCGTGTGGTAACTGGCCAACCAGCCAAGAACTCTGCAGGTACATTTGGCAAGGACTGGCAAACTCTGAGGAGAGAGCTGGAGTATAGCCCCGTCGAGACAAAAATTGAGCAATTGCAAAGAGCACCTCAGCACTGCCGCACCACCAGCCTCATCCACATGTGAAAGGAGCAGCTCCATCCTCAGATTTCCTCCTCTCAGATCCACCACCGGCACCTGGGGTGTGAATGGATAAAAGCAGGAGTGCGCTGCTGTCCTGGTTTCAGCTG
>VZTV01052243.1:0-12877 GCA_013400875.1 Anhinga rufa
AAAGTCTCTGTTTTCAGAATGCTTCATGAGTGTCCTCTAAAATCAATTGGATTCTACAATGCTGCCAACTTTTATTTAAAGGATGGAAGTTTCACTCTCAATTTAATCCCATTATTAGTTGTACTGAAATCAGGCATGACCATGAGAGTTAGGAAAGTTAATTTCTACCTTTTTCTTAATATCTCCAATAGTCTCATGTTCATTAATTAGTTTCATTCTAGTAACCTTTTTCTTAAATCTGTTGATGTAGCTACTTCTAAGACTTTTCAGTTTTGCTGTATCCTCCTTTGGTTCCATGTAAAGTCGGTGCACGCAGTGTCCAGTCAAGTGTGACTCGGCAGATCCCTGACAAAGGTGCCTTAGGTTAGACTGAGTAAATAATACTCTTCATTACAAATCTGTTTCCTCCCTAGACCTTGCCCTGTTAGCAGATGTCACCCTCAGAAGTTCTCTCACAGTGACAGAACCTCAAGGTGAGTTTCCTAAGTAATATAAATCAGAAGCCCATCTAGCTACACTCATGTATCTCAGCTGAGACTGTGGCCTTTCATCTTTATTTTCATGCTCTTTCTTTTTCCTTTAGAATCAATAAATAAACTTGCTTAGCAAGTGTAGTTTCTGCAAGTCATTAAAACTACTCAAGGGGTAAATCAAAGTCTGAATGACCACATTTAAAACAACAACCAAAGATCTTAAAGGTCTTCCACAGTCCTGAAAACAGTATCTGCATGTACTTATATGCCAGGAAACAAATAGATTAGAGTCTAACAGAGTATACTGAAGTTACACAAAAAACAATGAACAGAGTCAAAGAGTCCATCAATGACAACTCTGATGCCTCTAAGTGAATCTTTTGATCTTTTATTTTGTACTGTGCCTTAATTTAGCATCTTCCCTAGAGCTTGCTTGTTTCAGTATTTTTGTCTTACCCTTTCAAAATCCCTTAGGATCAATGATACCATTAGTTCTGTATTTGTTTTCATTCTCTTATTTTATTGTGTTTTCTTCCCAGTATTTGTCATCCTGTATTATTTGCCATTTCCAGCATTTGCCTTGTTTTACTGTCTGTCGCTTGTTAGGCAGCTCATATTTCCAGTACTTGTCATTTCCCTTTTCATTTAATTTCAATATTTGTGACATGCCTTTTCTTCTTCCCATGACTCATAACTCATTTGCTCCCAGTGCTTCTCCAAATGGCTACAGGATAGATTCATGGATAATGTGGAAGGTTGCAAAGTCCAGAGAGGTGGCCCACTATTCTTATTAACATACATCATCTTGATTTTAACTGAAAGGCAGAGGGGAACAGAATAATTTAATGTATTAGACAATGCAGCTTTCTGACTTTGGCTAGCATTGAATTATTGTCATTGGACAATATTTCTTGATTCATTTCTCAGTCATTTCAGAAAGACCTAGTGAGTATTTGATATCTGCTTTTCAAAATACTCATATGCCATTATTCTGCATTATTAAGAAAAGAACACATTTTTTAATACTTTCTCCATTGTGCAAATTGCCAAATAGAATGCAGTTAAAGTATATAAGATCTTTTGGTTTGCTCGAGAAAGAAAATGAGGGGGATCCTTATGTATGAATAAGTTTTGTGTGAATTACTCTACCTTGTATTGCTTTAAAGGTAAGTTTTGTGATGCTTTGTAAGTCTAATATATCTTACGTGCTTCTTATGAATTTCCAGCTAAATTCAATATGAACAAAACACGGAAGGAGAGAATTTACAACGAAAAATACCTATCTGAGTATCTTATAGGAATCCTTATCTCCTACACAGTTTTTTTTTTAAGCATCCACTATCTATTTCAAAGGTAGAGGCAGAGCAAGGACTATGTTAGCGAAGAGCAGGAGGATGTAGAAATCTCCAATGTTGTCGAAAATCCAGTCTTCCAGAGGGGAGGAGCAGTAATTAATTGTGCACCACACAAAGAAAACGGGAGATGGGGTTTGGATGCTCAAGGGTGATTTGTGCAAGATTTCAGTTTCTTAGCTTACCACTGTGCTTGATTCACTGTATTTGTGTTTCATTTCAATGCCTCACGGAGGGAGATGTCTGACAGCTCCAGGCATTAGCCTGCTGTTACCTCTGCCAGCACTGATGCTTGTGTAGACCCCTCTGCATTCTTGAATTCTTCCCTCCAGTGCAGTCTTCTCCTTTCTTTTCATTCACTCTAGAATAGAAAGTGAGCAACAATCTGCTCTCCCTGTATCAGGAGATCTAGTTTCTTTGCCTTTTAAAACACTGTTGAACTTGTGCTCTCTCCACTTGAACCGTTTATTCTTACATCAAGAAACATGAGCAAGCCTGCAGTCCTTGGGAGGATACATGACTGAAATCTGGAATGTCTGCTTTCTTTCTGATCTCCCACTAAGAAATAAAATGTCAAGCTGCCAGGCCCCATACCTAGTGTCATTTTAACATGTTTATTCTTACTTGATATTCAGAAAATTTTCTGGGTACCAGTAGATGTCACTGCAGTCAAAAGAAAGTTCCTAGGGGATTCTCACCATGAATAAAATTGCTTTGCTAACAAAATACAAATGATAAACCATTGTTATTTCTAGTACTACACCCAGATTTTTTTATTTGGCAGATCAAATCTTTGAGATGATGAAATATGCCTCAGGAAGGAATTCAGGATTTGGATCCAGGTTACTAACTTATTCTGAAAGTCAAGCCATTAGAAATTTATCAGCAAAATATGTTTTCATTGGAAAAAATAAACTGATTAATTGAAATAGTTTGTTGAAGTGTGATGCTCTAATGAGAAAGTTTTTATTACAAAACCCCAACATCCCAATTTCTCCAATATACAGTAGAGTCTGTTCAACATTAGGAAAGGAGATCCAAGGCAAAAATACTTCAAACTCCTTTGATTAGGGGGTACACTTTAAATACAGACTGGATGATCTGGATAATTCTCCCTTTCTCTATAGACAGTACTTGAACCCATCTCATGGAAAAGGAAAAAAGGAGAAACCTCAGCAGTATAGATGAGGTGAAAGACCATCCTTCCCTTCAACTCTGACTGTGATACCTTTAGAAGAAGGAACACAATGGAAAAGGATAATGTCATAGTTAAGGATGAGGGCTATATATTCAGGTTGTCTTTGCAGTTCTGCCAATGACTTTTTATTTGATATGGAGAACTTATTACCTCCATACTGCATTTATCTCATCTTCAAAATGAGAATAATACCTACCTCAAGGAATCCATGAAGATGAATTTATTAACTTTTTTAAAGGAATATGAGGTCTCAAAGGATCATGTGAGTGCAAAACATTGCTGATTCTCCCCCTCCTGTGTTACAGATAGCCGCATTAAGCAAGAACTCAGTGAAAAATCTTTTCTAATTCCCCTTGTGAATTTTTGTGTGGATTTGATGTTTTGGGGTGTGTGTGTGGTTATTATACTCTGAAATGACATTAGGACATTTCAAAGTTGTTAGTAAAAAAGGCAGACCTATCTATCCTATGATATGTAATATCTTGAGAGTCAGCACACTAGAAATCTAGATCTCTTTAAAGGCTCTGTTCCATCCGAATATGCCAAAGGTTTTGTACTTCTGTCTTTTTTTTTTCTGTCTACATTTCGCTTGCTATGTTTCCCTTTCTGTAGGCTATTACTGACACAGATATTTGAACCCCGGAACAGTAGATTTTAATCAAATGCCTCAAGCATGTTACTGAGTACTTCTCTGTGTTTCTCTCCATCATTCCTATTGAAGATACTCCACTTCACATGGATAACTACATATGTTTGGAGAGAGCATAAGGGAAGATGACTTAACAGTCCAGAGAGCAGAAAACCTGCTGGGTATGTGGGAGCGTGAGGTTCAGGTCCATGGGCTGAAATAAGCAAAGCAAGAATGTCATGGTTGGATTCTTACTCCCACGTGCCTGCCTCTTTTAAGGTCAGTGAACATCTGTCTTCCATCTAAGTTTGACCAGATAAGCCTTGTCCTTTAAAAGTAACATGAGTGCTTCTCAGTAATACTTTTCTATTTCAACACATCAACAGTTTCTGACAAACAATTACTTCATCACAAAATTGTCTGCCACTCTTCAAACAAATCTACTCTGCAATGAAAAAGCTCAACGGTAGAACATATAGGGAGTGCCTTGCTGAACAAAAAGAACATTTGTTTAACTAATTCTTTCTGTTGCCCAACATCATCAAGGTTAGAATCTCCTGGTATGTGGACCGGGGGTCATAATGGAATCATGTTAAATATTAAAACCGATGAATGCATCATTTTGGCTGATAGTGTATTTTCATGAACAGCAAGCACTTTCCTCCAGGGACCTGCTTTTCAGTTAGAGGATATGAACCATACCCGTTGCAGCAGAGAAATTGCTGAGTGAAAAGGGATATATTCCATGGACGGAGGTGTGGCTTTTGCTGGCAGTACTTCATTGTGTTACGTGCCTCATGAAGTAATGGTGTAAAAATATGGGCAGAGAGGGAAGAAAAGCATTAGACAGACCAACATGAAGCATGGAGTAACTGTGGGTTTCACACAGGTGAATATTTGACTCTTTGTTAAATATAAGTAGTATTTGTACTGGCTATGAAATTAGATGATTGCCAGACTTGGGCTAATAGGCAAAAAGGCAATACAAAATAGGCCCACTCATAGCAAAAGTGAAAAAAGATGCTACCGAAGAGAGCAGTAGATATAATAACTGATACTTTGCTTAAGGTCAGACTTTGCTGCAGCAGCTGCCAAGGTGTTGGTGTTGGAAGGTGTTGGAAAAGCACTGGAACTACAGAAACTGTAGTTGGCTCTGTACCATCTCCTGTCTTCTCAGCAGGAGGAATCTTTGCTCCTGCCAATATAAAATAGGTCCTGCATTGGTTCTGAGACAAAACAGCACTACAGAATAATGATTAAATTCACTTAAAAATCCAACTCAAAGCAAATGAATGAGCAGTTTACCTGGAGGCTGTTCTACAATTGCTTGAAGTCACCAGAAAGAATTTCACAGAGTTCAGCAGGTGTTGAATCAGGCCCTTAGCAGAAAGGAAGATACAACTCTGTTTTATGGGCTTCAATAAAACCACAGCCAAAGACATGTAAGAGCTATTGGATTATAATACCTTAATAATGGTATCTTACTTTGCAATTGAAGGAGGCTGGGAATGTGGTCTCACAGATGTGAATGCCCTAAAGATACAGCTGGGTAGACAAAGGTAGACACATCTGTGGACCTTATTGTTCTAGTTTGGATTGGGAGCAAGTTTGTGATTTCCCCTGCTGTTCTCAGAGTTCACACTGTGGAATGGTCTTGGAGCATGCAGACTGGATTTCTTTTTTTATGAAAATAAACTGATAGAAATGCTGCAGGAAGATACCTGCACTCCCACTGCTAATGGGTGTCGAATAAACAGGATCAGATGAGATCTAGTTTTCAGCAAAACATTTAAACTGGATATGGACATCACATCCTTGTCACCAACTCTTCTATCTCCCAGATTCTCTCCTTCTGAAACATACTACCTGCTGGGGTAGACATAGCTTAAATGACTTAAATTCAGTAATTTGTTTCTGATCCAAGAGATTCTTGCAAGAGACCTGAATACCTATGCATGCATCAAGGTCTGTAAGAAGTCAGCCTTCATTACACCCTACCTTTCATTTTTGCATTTGTGTATCTGGTCTTTATTTGTGGCATGTGGATGCAAACATTCCTTATCACTTCTTATTTTTCTCTGTGCTTATTTGTGTTGCAATAAATGTAAACTCTTTGTAATTCTGTAGAATGAGCAGAGGCAGATGCTGCTGCAACCTAGATGATGATGTTTTCTGTCATGTCATTTCCATGCATTGCATGAGTACATCCTGCCACTTCCCTCAGTGTCTGGTGAGTACCGCTTTTGCCATTGTGAAATTCATTCATTAAGAATAACTTTAATTACTAACACCTACTAACTTCAGTGATTCATCATCAGTTGTCTTCCATAAGTCTGCCTTCCAGAAATCACGCTTTTATTCCTTTGGCTGATTCATGCAACCATTAGCTGGCAAAGCAGTAAGGCCAAGGACATAGGTTTGAGGAAAGTGGTACCCTGAAAGTCAAAATTAAAGTAGAGGACAACTGTGTCACTTGAGAAAATAAGACTTGTGAGATGATTATACCTGTCTGAGTATCCTGCTGCTCAGTGCTCTGACAGATGGAATAAGAAATTCCCATTCTTTTTTTTTTTAATCATGATTGATTTTGATTTTTTATTAATGGTCAAAAGGAATTTGCCACATGATGGCTAATATGGCTATAAAGATGTTTAATTCCAATTCAAGGGTGCAAATTCTTTATGTTTCAAAGATTGTTTCAGCTTTGCATTTGATCCCTCTTTTGTTTTACCCTGTGTTGTCAGATCTTGAGTTACAATTCTTTTTCTTTGCCTCAGTTCCCAAATTCAGTCTACAAAACTCCAACTTCATGAAAATTTAGAGAAGTCAGTGAAAGTCTTTCTACTGACTTTAGTTGGTGTAGGAAGAACAATATGAGCCATACTGTGGCCCTTTTACCTATGTTTTTAGTAGTTGTCCTTCTGAGTGGTCCCACTGCAGCAGGACAGTTATGATCAGGAAAGCAAATTGGGGTTCACAGGCTGAACCTCCTTGGGGAATGAAAGAGGAGAAAGAAAATTGTGGTTAAAACCAGAATGAACTAACTAATAAAGTAATGATAGAGCAAGTCAGGAACAAAGATCCTACCCATGCTCTGACTCCTACTTTCCCAGATGTAAGAAAGGAGGAATAACCCATAAATTCAAGTTTATTCTATCTCCAGCCTGTGTTTACTGAGCTCCCTTGTTTGTTTCTGTATTCCTGAAGGGGAGGGAACTCTTCTATTGGACCTCTTTTCATGAGAACACGGTGCAAAGCAGCACCTGATAGCAGTGCTTTGGTGGACTGAACGCACAAAAAGGCCAATTAAATTGATTCTGGAGTTAGATATGATTTTCTGGACCTTTTACATTCTCAGGAGGTACAAAGTTGTTTTTTCTGGAGAAGATACATAATAAAGAAGGCTCTAGTTAGAACTGGAAACAAAGCTAAAAACCAGCTCTTTAATCAGGTCTTTTAAAACTGATGTAACTATCATGAAGAAAACAGTAGAAGGGAATGTTACCAGTTTCCCTGAAGAGACACCAAAGCTTATAAATATGCAATGAATCCATAAAAAATGAGAAATGTTAGCCTTGTTAACAGAAATATTACTAGTCTTCTGCTAAGACAAAGCTAAAAGGACTTCTGAAATAAAGGAAAGTATATCATCCTTCCACCCATACCACTGTCTGATCTGAATGTGACTAGAGGAGGTCACTTGCCTGGGATTGAATCCAGTGGCTCCTACACTTTTAAAAGAGTGCTTGGATATCAGATGCCTGTGTGCTAAGCTGGGATTGCTTCAGCAAGCCTGAGTTACGTTCTGTACCTGCTGTTCTGCTCTTGGGAGCAGTGAGCAGGAACAGATGGTGACTCAACAGCCTTTTCAAGATACTGTTCACAGTAACACTGCATGACATAAGAAAACAGCAATAAAATAATCCATACTCTATAGGCTGTAATCTTCCTACACACAACTCACCACTCTCCAGTTGTTAGCCAAACACAGTTGCCTTTCTCAGGCTTCCTCTGTCCTACCTCTCTGTATGTATTGGGTTTGTGTGGCAAGGTTTTGGTAGCAGCAGGGCTACAGGGATGGCTTTTGTGAGAAGCTGCTAGAAGCTTCCCCCATGGCCAACAGAGATAATGCCAGCCAGCTCCAACATGGACCTGCTGCTGGTCAAGGCCAAGCCCATCAGCGATGGTGGTAGCGCCTCTGGGAAAACAGATTTAAGAAGGGTGAAAAAAACCCCACGCAACTGCAGCTAGAGAGAGGAGTGAGAATATGTGAGAGAAACAACTCTGCAGACATCAAGGTCAGTGAAGAAAGAGGGGGAGGAGGTGCTCCAGGAGCTGGAGCGGAGATTGCCCTGCAGCCCCTGGTGAAGACCGTGGTGAGGCAGGCTGTCCCTTTGCAGCCCATGGAGGTTCATGGTGGAGCAGATATCNAACTGACCACAACCCACATTCCCCATCCCTCTGTGCCGCTGTGGGGGAGGAGGTAGAGAAAATGGGGAGTGAAGTTGAGCCTGGGAAGAAGGGAGGAGTGAGGGGAAGGTGTTTTAAGGTTTAGTTTTTATTTCTCATTACCCTACTCTGATTTGATTGGTTTTAAATTAAGCTAGCTTCCCCAAGTTGAGTGTTTTGCCCGTGATGGTAATTGCTGAATGATATCTCCCTGTCCTTATTTTGACTCATGAGCCTTTCATTATATGTCTCCCCTGCCCAGCTGAGGAGCGGCTTTGGTGGGCACCTGGCATCCAGCCAGGGTCAACCCACCACACTGTATCAGGGGAAGCTGCAATAGTTTTATGACTGAGCTTTAGTCCTGAGCTCAGTCAACATACCTGATGACATGCTAATTTGTACCCAGAGTTGGCATGTCAATGACCACAAAACCCAGACATATGGATTCAGTCAAGGTCTCCATCTCAGCTTGACATCAGAAAGTAAGCAGCTGAGGTCTGTTGGACCTCAGTGAGCATTTATATCCCATTTCAGGGTAAGGTCAAAGAGAGCTTTTGACTACCCCTGAAGGTGGCTTAAAACACAGCAGAGCAGAAACATTTGTACCTGTGTACACTTGTTTCAGCTCCAGCAGCCTCTATTCCCAATGACAGAGCAATAAACTAAAACGTGAGAAATGATAGCTAGTGTAATTCCTGCTTCCTTTAATATATTCCTACGTTATGTGATTGTATCTAGCCTGCTGATTTTGGCCTGGTTCACATGGAGTCAGCTACCAAGTCTCAGGTGGGAGCTGTGACTAATGACTGAGATACAGGAAAGAATAGCTACAGCTGTCTGCACCAGGATCCTGATCTGCTTCCTCATGTCCAGGTCAGGAGGATGGTGTATCAGTGTCATGGCTTACATGCTGGCTCACTTTCCCTGGTAAACGCACACCCATCCTAAACTGGGGCATTTCCCATAAGGATGTTCTGACTCAGCATCGCATTTCTCTGACAACTCAGATTCACATTCAGTCTCCTCCTGAAGCAGCTGCTGTCTCAGGAAGTAGCTTTGACTTTCTTCCCCCAAAATCTCCTCACCTGAGAGGATTTTTGAACCTGAGGACCTGGCAATAGGTAGTCAGGTCTTCATTTTCCCATTAATTTCCCAAATATTAAGTATGTTGAAGTTTTTTTTACAGAAACATTGTACCTCTAAATGTTTTGCTTCTTGCTTTTTATTTCTGCCTGGCCATTTATGCTTATCTCTTCATAATCACATACGAGCCCCTGGTAAAACGACTGAATACTCAGATGGCACATACAATGCTCACAGCTTAATATAGTATAGGTTGCATTCTCTGTGCACACTGCTATTTTATCCTTACAGTTGTGTGGATACTTTCAAATATGCAACTGTGGTCACACACGTTCCTGAGAATTTTTCAAATATATCCAATATGTATGTGACTTTTATTTAAAAATAAATAAATAGTTCTAAACAATCTTTCACATTGAGTTGTTTCCTGAAAAGAGCCAGTCCACAGCAAAGACAAATGAACATCTAATATAAAATAACAATTATTTATTCTGACACATGGAAAAGGATGTCCAGAAGCTAGCTAATCAGCATAAAAATACATACTGCTAGAATTCACAGAAAATTCAAGGCAGCATAATGCAAGTTCTCCCAGCATTCAGCATTGATTATTATGCTGATATGGACATCAGAATAGGAGCATGTGGCTGGAAGAGACAGTCTAGGTCATGATCTTTAGACAGTCTGGTTCATCTAGGTCAAAACACCCAGAACTGTGGGCAACCAAGGGAAAAATCTCTAGTTTAAAAGGCTCTGAAGACTCCACATATACCTAATACCCTAGACTGCAAGGCATCTCTACCACTCTGTACTGAATTTATAGTCTTATACAGGCTAAGTGTCACAGCTGTGCCATGGGAAGCATGAGTGAGAAACTGAGAACATCTCCAGTCTCTGTACTAACATAGCATATGTTAAACAAAACTTGGTCAAAGACCGACTACTTTCCTCTTTACATAGAAAGGCAAGAGAAAAAAGACCTTTTCAGTCAAAAATGGGAGAAAAACCCTCTCTTGATCAATATCTTCTTTAACCCTTAGCACCAGCCTGAAGCAATATATGACACTCAGTGACCCACTATGACTCTCAAGCGTATCTTGTAAACTTCCTCCCTGCAGCTATGGCGGACCTCTAAAGCTTCAAAGCTGAAAGCAAAAATTGCCTCCCCTAGAAACTAGAGCATTCACCTGGGGAATTCCTCCCTGGAGCAGACCTCCCCTGGCCTCCAAATGTGACAAGTAAAAAGCCTTGAGAACACATTATAAATGCAATACAAGCTCATAAAGATCCAGGTCCTTAGGATATGTCTCTGCCTATGTAACACATGACATCTCTGAAGTTTGATTGCCCGTGCTCACAGCCTGATTTAGAAGCTTAAACGTGGTCACCTAATGACATTTGAGATGCTGTAACTTAGCTGAAAAATCTGCATGGGTCTGGCAAATAATACCCAGATCTTCTAGAAGAATTTCTCTGGAATGGCAGCTGGAGGCCAGAAGCAGTGTTTGAGGACATGGCACTAGTTGCTTCTGTCTAGGGGACTGAAGTGAGCCACCAACTTTCTAGCCCAGACATTTTCTTACTCTCTTATACAGCTCTTTCCATACATGTACTGAGGTTCATCTTAAAATTAGTTTCACTTTCTCCCATAGCCTATGTGGATACTCTTAAAATTTTCCTCCTCAGATTTTAGGAATTTCCAAAATAGATTTATTCATGACCAATTGACATGTTAGTGCTTCTATTTAGCTTAAGCCATTGTTTCTCTCCCTGATATTCATCCAAGGACATATTTCTAGAGTCCTCATATCCCCTTCCATCTCTACTTTTGCTTGGCTATACAACCCAAGCTATGCAAGGTCTCATTGTAAGTCTTCCTCTTCAGTTAATCAATGCTATAGATTGTTTCTGCTTCACTTCCAGTTCAATTTTATCTTTCCTGAGCATAGATGACCAGCCCAGTGCATGATATTCTAAATGAGACCTTTAACAATACCTTGTTGCAATGGCACTCCTGCAATTCCCTGTGTCATTAGTATCATGTTGTGGGCCTTTTAGCATAAATGACCACTCAATTCTGGAAAGATTTTATAAATTTTAGTCATTTAAAAATGATAAATCTGAGGGATAGAACATTTAAGTTTAAATTTCTGTAGAGATAGGAAGGTTGATGTGGGATTTTTATGCAGGCAGGAAGTTTTACATGGACTGCCTTTTGTCTTTTGTTCACTTTCCCATTTCCTCACATGCTGCCAAAGTGATTTTCCGTCAGCACTTTGCCACTTCACTGTAAACAGCCTTTTAGTTCTTCATGTTCTCTGTGTATCAGTAATCGAGGACACTTTTTACCACTTTCTTCTGTTAGTAAGAAGGAAGATTTATCTCCATCATGTATGTTTTTTCCCTTATTTACAGTTGACATAATTTGCTGGTACATGTCCTGTATAGGTCAATTGCCTAGAGGCACTAACGTCAAGGCCTAAGACCATTATCAAACTACAAGTGGACTCTAGAGAGAAAGAACTGTCACAGTATACCATAAACCTATGTGAGTTTAAATGATGCATTCATACATGATATGTGATTTATGTTACAATGTGACAGACATGGAAATCCCTCTTTGCAAAATGTAATCAAGATACCTCACTTATGAAAACACAGTACTTCACTAGGGACTTTCAGGAAATAAAGTTTTTCTTTATAAAACAGACATGGCCATACTTAAAGGATATTATAACTGAAATTTTAAATTCAGTTAAGATGACTGGCTAGAACAGAAATATATACAAAGTCTTTCCTATCAATAAACACTTATGAAATCACAACCCATCATGTGAACTGCAAATGGTTCACTTCTCACACTGTCTACATAGACATTTAGGTCCTGGAATGTGAAATTATTTTCCATTTCAAGTTAAATAAGCTACTTGGAGAGTGGATATAGCAGGAATAAGATCAAGCTAGTATAAATTGCTGTCACCTATCTTTTGAAGCACATGGACATGAAGCAGGGGAAAACAGGGAGGAATGCTAAATAGGAAATGTAGGAAAACTCCTTATTATCAGAGTCGCTGTGCTCTACCCCAGCACAACAGTATCACTGTTGTGCACAGAATGTTGATGAAAGCTTTTACTCTTCTGTTTTGCTTCTATAGATATCCAGATTCCCTATTACCCCATTCGGTGCCTACAAGCTCTATTAATTTTACCTTTTCTTTATTGTCAGTGCTCTTGTTCTGGACTCAGTTATATTCTTGACCAGCTCTGCAAGATATTCCATTGTCATCTGTCCCACATTAACCTGAGTGAGACTTTACTGAGGTAAGAGCAGCTGAAGGGGCTTTGGTTTCTGCATTATCTTACCCCTTACTGCCACAACATAGGATTATACATGAAGACTCTTTTTTTTCTGTACAGGTAAAGATGAAACTCCAAAAGAAGAAATATTTATGCTACTTGTGTTACAGTGATGAACCTAAGCTTCTCTTTTAAACAGAAAGTGTGAATGTTTCTGTGGGAGTGAAGAATCTGCTATTCAGCCCAAGAAATGAAATAGCAAATCCTGTACTAACAAAACTGTTTTGTGATGGTGACATAGCACGAGCAACCCATGACTAATTTATTTTTGTGGACCTGATAATTGAGGTATTGACAAAATATCTCCAGTATTTCTGTCACTTAACAGTATCCTTAG
>VZTV01052245.1:3075-14202 GCA_013400875.1 Anhinga rufa
TGGCCAGCCAACACACGGTGACTCTTGTAAGTCATAGTAGAATAGGACTGGGAAGATCTCAGGGTTATTTGGACCATCCTTTTGCTCCAAATATCTAATTCTGTAAGCACTTTTATATTCTTGCCTTTTACTGAAAGTGGTACTAAGCAAACAAAGCAGGCCTTGGACAGAACTGAAAGACTGAGCACAAAACCATAATACAAGAACAACCCCGTACATCTGGAGCTACTAGTTACTCCTAAGTTTGTTTTCTAATAGGATTGATACAAATTCATTTTAATCTTCTAATAGTTACACATTTTTCTCAGCTAGTCACCAAGTCAACTTCTTCTAAGACAGGCATCTAAGACTATAAAAGAAGTCTAGATTATTATTTTTAAGACTGCTCACCTAAATTTTAGATGGCTGAAGGTTTAAAAGGTTTCTGCTTTATGTGATTTCTATTTTGTATGCTTCCTATTTTGTTTTTTGCACAGTTTAAGGCCATCCAAATTGCATGCAGTCTAGCATCTACCTTGAAGTTACTTGTGATTGGGGTTGAAGTACAAAGGGCTTTGAAGTGCCCTATTTGCTGTGTGTGTGCTCAAAGCATGCCTAATACAAGTAATAGTATACATTTTCTTACAGTAGAAGCTGTTTTTTAGCGAACAGCACAGGCAGAAGAAAAGCTGTGGGTGTTATTGTGCACTCTTTTAAATAAAGCAGATTAGTGGCTAAAACACCCAGGCAGAAAAATATTTAGATTTAATTCCCTCCTTGGCCTGAAGGGGAGCTTTAGAGTGCCAGAAGGAAAATTGCTTTAATCCTGGAAACAGAGCAGTATTCTGTACTAATTTCTAGGGTATAAGAACAGGATCATAAAGTAGAAGAAACTGATGGAGTGCTATAGAAACAGTTGAAAAATAGTATTGCAATAATACATATTACTTCAATGTCTTCATTTTCTATGGAGGAGGATGAATAAAATTTCCCCCAACCAAAGACCAGATGAATGGCATGTCAGTGACATAATGTTAGTCAAAGTTCATAAATGTAAGAAGATTAATCTAACCTTATAGGTACTTTTTTTCTTTTTTTTTTTTTTCTGTTGGAAATTTTCTATTACTGTCTCCAAAGGACAATTAATTGTCCATTAATTCTGATAAATAAAATAGGTCAAAGACTATTTTTTGAGCCCTTACCAAAATAGCAACAGCTTTTATTCATAAAGTTCACCTTTTTTTCAGAACTATCCAAAAAAAGCCTGTGTGGCTGCAACCAAACTGCCCATAAGAAGCGTTATTTTCACCAGTAATATTCTACCCAGACAAAACCAGAGTATTTTTGACAGACTGCCAGCTAATTTGGGTTGTCCTTACAATTAAACCATATGGACAATTTTGTATTAATGTTCAGGTCTGTATTCTGCCCTTTTCCTTTTACTATTATAGATGTATCCATTGTAATCAGTAGTAGTAATACAGCGTTGTAACACCTGTACTAAGTGAGAATTAGATAGCCAACTTTTTTAATTGAGGGAACTATATATATGCTATCAAAGAGCAATATTTCTCTTCTCACTCTGGTGACAACTCCATGGTTGTAGAGATTTTTCTGAAACACTGCATTATTATAATTAGCTCTTTATCTAATCTTAATGCTGTGTTTTGCTTTTACAGTTCTTTTTAATTTATAAAAAAAAATGTGACAAAACACTAAACAAAAAACAAGTAATGTATCTTATTCCCCAAACCAAAAACTTTCAGTCTGAGGCATTCTCAAGTAGAAGTCTATGGTTGCAGGTCTAAATATACAGATTAATTAGTTATGCACCAAAAAGATTGCATCAGAAATAATAAAACTATTCTGTTTTCACTAGTCCATTTATACAATACAGTTAAAGAACTGGAAACATAGAATAATTGATTGCATTGAATACTTGGGTTTTGACTGTTGCGTAATAGTCAGCCACGAAGTGTGGAGTCTGTCTCAGCTAATTCCAAGTAGGTAATCACATTACTTTCATTAATAGTCTCTTTCCTTAACAGTCTCACTACTTTCCTTAATAGTACCACTGAAACTATGGTGGAAAATGATAGGAAAAAATGGTAGGAATTCCATGGTAGAACACTTAGGATAATCAAAAGTTACCAATATGAGAAAATCTAAATGTAAATTATAGAAAAATACACTGTCCTAAATTTTCAAGTTTATCACAACAAAATCTCATCTTGTTAAAGTGTTACAAGTTTATTTTCAATTTTATCACTGACATATATCATCAAATAAAATATTTGGTTAATTATAATTTTCATTATTGCATCCATCATCATGGAAAAGACAAGGTAAATGTTATAGCAAGATATTAGACAAAACTTACAGGTTCTTAAGTATAATCTAAATGAATCTACATAAGATTGTTTTTGAGTGTATCCATTTAAGATAAAAACACAAACACAGTATATACAGAATAGTCTTGTAGGACCTTCACTGAATAGGTGGGTTCTGATTCTCTTTTCTTCTCTATTAACCAATATGGAACATTTCCTAATTTATTTTCCACTTTTGCCAATAGAAGAAAATAAAGACTAAAGGCTGTGGATGTTGTCTACCTGGACTTTAGCAAAGACTTTGGCAATATCTCCCACAGCATCCTCCTAGAGAAGCTGGTAACTCATGGCTTAGACAGGTGTACTCTTCGCTGGGTAAAACACTGGCTGGATGGCCAGATTTGTGGTGAATGGATCTAAAACCAGTTGGCGGCTGGTCATGAGTGGTGTCCCCCAGGGCTCAGTTTTAGGGACAGTCTTGTTTAACATCTTTATCAATGATCTGGATGAGGGGATTAAATGCACCCTCAGTAAGTTTGCAGACAACACCAAGATGGGTGGGAGTGTTGATCTGCTTGAGGGTAGGAAGGCTCTGCAGAGGGACCTGGAAAAGTTGGATCAATGGGCCGAGGCCGACTGTATGAGGTTTAACAAGGCCAAGTGCTGGGTCCTGCACTTGGGTCACAGCAACCCCATTCAGTGCTACAGGCTTGGGGAACAGTGGCTGGAAAGCTGCCCGGTGGAGAAGGACCTGGGGGTGTTGGTCGACAGCCAGCTGAACATGAGCCAGCAGTGTGCCCAGGTGGCCAAGAAAGCCAACAGCATCCTGGCTTGTATCAGGAATTGTGTGGCCAGCAGGACTAGGGAAGTGATTGTCCCCCTGTACTTGGCACAGTAAGGCCACACATTGAATACTATGTTCAGTTTTGGGCCCCTAACTACAAGAGTGACACTGAGGTTCTGGAGTGGGTCCAGAGAAGGGCAATGAAGCTGGTGAAGGTTCTGGAGACCAGGTCTTATGAGGAGAGGTTGAGGGAACTGAGGTTGTTTAGCCTGGAGAAGAAAAGGTTGAGGGGAGACCTTATCATTTTCTACAACTGCCTGAAAGGAGGTTGTAGTGAGGTGGGTGTTGGTCTCTTCTCCCAACTTACTTGTGATAGGATGAGAGGAAATGGCCTGGAGTTGCATCAGGGGAGGTTTAGTTTGGATATTAGGAAAAATTTCTTCACCAAAAGAGTAGTCAGGCATTGGAACAGGCTGCCCAGAGAAGTGGTGGAGTGACCATCCCTGGAGGAGTTCAAAAAACCTGTAGATGTCGCACTTCAGGGCATGGTTTAGGAGACATGGTAGTGTTGGGTTGATGGTTGGACTTGATCTTAGAGGCCTTTTCCAACCTAGATGATTCTATGGTTCTATGTTTCTATGGTACTATATTGCTGTCCATTTAGTTCAAATCAGTCCAATTAACTCTTAGCTGTATGAAAAAGTGTTTCATCAATATCTTCTGTGTTTTACAATATTGATGATCTCAACAGTGTTTTCATTGAGGAATGGGGTGAAAAGTCAAGAAATGGATGAGGTTGAAGTTTGGACTGTTTCAGTGGAAGCAGAGTATCCGGTGCCTGTGGAAGAGCCTTTCCTATGAGAATTGCATATGGTATCTCTTCATCTCCATTGAGCCAGCTGTCTCTTTCCAGCTACTTACTACACTCCACTTTTTTCTGTACATTTAGAGCAGCTCTGCAAGGGAGCAGTATGTTTCTGTTACTAATGGTATTTTGCTCTACACCTTGATGAAAAAGAAAAAAAAATATCTGGGGTTAAAATTCTCTGTTTCCTGGCCCACACAGACAGGGAGAAGTTCAGTGTCACTGGCAAAATGGTTTTGTTTGCTTTATTAGTAGAAGTAAGAGGAAAAATTAGGAGTCATCTGTCATCATCCATTACTTATTATATGTGTTGCCACAGGCAAGAAACATGCTGTTTCTAATTTTAGTTTACTTTGTTCATCTTCTTTTGCCTTTGTTAGCTTGAAAATGTGACTGCCTGCTGTGATATGACCAAAATTTCTTGAAATCAGATCCTTACTGGTATTATGTTGCATAAGATGTGTTGGACAGCTCAAAGCATATTACAAATTTGAAATCTCAATACTTCTTTTGTTCAATTAAAATAAATTATCCTAGTTGATTCTGGGAAATCAGGAAAGACCAAGGAAAAGGTGCTTGGAATGCTGGAGACTAAAGAATGAAATTGTGATATGAGTCCAGTTAATGAAATGTCAGCTGTTGGCATATGTGGGGTTGGCATTTTCCTCTCTCATTATGTGGCACTATACTGAACAGTAGTTCAGTCCGATGTTCCATAGGAGGGAATAGTTACTCTTTCCCTAATTGCAATATATGTGAGAAAACAAAACCCAAGAGGATATTCTTGAAGGGTCTTGGAAGCTTTTATATGGTCTCCATTCTTTTTATGGTCTCTCATTTCTTAAACCGCTGCAACATTTTTTTATGGTTAGTCTCATTTTGTGTCAGGAAGTTTAATCTGTTAATTAGACCATGTATACATAACATTTCTTGTATCGGTTTGAAATACTTTTGCAAAGCGTGGCTAGGACTCTTTTTATCTCAGAATATAGACAGAACTTAAACTATACATTTGTTGCACTTTTGCGATTCTGCCTGTTTTAAACTTTATTTTCTACCTCAATAGAATATTCTTACCAAAATACAAAAATAAATGAACAATCAATAACCTGTGATACGGAACAGTGTTGTGGAATGAAAAAATGAAAAATATGACAGTATTTCTTCTGGTGATTTACCCACCTGGTAAGAGAAAAAATGTGTACCATCCATGATTTTTTTGATGGATGTGACAAGTTCCATACCAAGCCTCATGCAGCCAGAGAAAAGTTTATTCTAAAATCCAATCATCCTCTTTATAGTCTGTTTCCTCTACTCTGTATCATATGTTCTATACCCTGTTTGCCTTCCATATTCCATTCATCGTCTCATTCACTGATGCAGTTGCTATATTCATACCAGCTGAAGCTCTTAAAGAATGGACACACACACAAATGCTGAGAGTTGGAAACTAGTCTAACAAAATCCTTTGCGCACCATCCTTGCCTTAGTAATCTCAGGAAAATCTGTGTTCGTAAATTAGGGCAATGCTTTTCCTGGTCTTCATTTATTATACCTGGAGAGACACTTAATCCTCCAGAAAGCCATTTGGGGCATCTGTATTACATTTCTCTTAAGCTCTCCAGAGACACTAAACAGAGAAGCTATTTTCCTAATTTAGACACCTAAGTTAATGTATCTCAGAATCACAGAATTATTTAGAAAGAAGTTCTGGAAGCCATCTAGTCCAAGACCATCACTCCAAGCAGCACCAATTAGATCAAATTATTAAGAGGCTTGACCAGTAGAGTTTAAAATCTCTCCAGGGATGGAGAGTCCACCCCAACCTCTCTGGACAACCTGTCTCAGTTTTTAATGATGAAAAACTTTATCCTAATATCTAGTTTATTTTTCCTAGTATCAGAGTTTCTTCCATTCCAGTTTGTGTCCAGAGCTTCTTGTCCATAACCGTACACCTCCAAGAAGAGTCTGTCTCTGCCTTCTGCATAAAACTTGCTTAATATCTCCCCTAAGCCTTATCTTCTTAACACTGAGCAAACTCAGGTTTCTCAACCTATTAAACATTTTGTGATCTCCCTCCTAATCATTTTAGTGGTTCTCTGATGTACTTACTCCAGTACACCAATGCCTTTCTTCCACTGGGGAATAAAAACTGGACACAGTGCTCCAAATGCAACATCACAGACAGTGAATAGTGGGGAATAATCACTTCTCTTGACCTGCTGGCAATGTTTTTGCTGACACAGACCAGAATGCATTTGACCTTTGCCACAAGACCGTAGTGTATATTGTGCATTGTGACCTGCAGGTGCCTTTCTGGCGTCATTACATAGTCTCTGGTGTCATTTTATGGTATGAATACAATCTTAAATGAACACTAGGAAACATCTTGAAAGTAATGTATGAAAACGTGATGTGGCAACTAGTGTTTATCTGTAGTCCCCCATTTACTCTTTCTACATGTGTCATGCAGAAAGTAAGAGTAGGTGATCTTAGTTATAACTTCTGTCATTAAAAAATAATAACATATAATGGAATTGGCATCTCTAGTATGTTTTTAATTATTTCACTCCAAGCTACTTCTGTGAATTATAGTCTCTCAGTATCTATTGTTTCATTAGAATATGTATCACTACCTTGCTTTGGTATAGTATTTTATTTGCAGTCATTCAAGAAAAGTGCTGGACTATAGGACATTTATGTGGCAAACAGAAGGTTTATTGGCTGTAGTGCTCACTTTGGGAGAGAAAGTATTCAAGTAGAATACATTTCTCACTAATTTTTTTTATTATAGGTTATGTAGCATACTGGCTATTATGTATACGTTCAATGCTCCTGAATATAACATATTTCACTTTGTTTCAGAGATTTCAATGTTTCTATAAATAAAGTAAATTCTTTTTCAAGTTAGATGAGAGGGAATCCATATTTTATGAGCAATAAATACTCAGAACTGTTCTTCTGATTTAATTTGTAAATTTCATATTGAAAATTTAAAGCATATTCTCTTTTCAAACAACTTGTGTCCTATAAGTTTCACTTTTGTATGTATATTTATGCAAATATATGTTCATCAGATTATAGAGAATTCTGATATAGTGATAAATGCATATAAGTAATTTAAGATTATCATAGTTTTTCCCATCAAGTACAAAGAAATCACAGTAGATAATAATGTGACTTTTTATCTATCTGTCTCAATATTTTTTTCATCCAAAACAATTTTTCTTTTGTGTAAGACAAATTCAGGGAGTATACAAAAAGATAGTGATGTACTGCCAATATTTTTGCAAAGGTTTCTCTGAAAAATCCCCTTTTATCAAATTATACATCTACCTCAATGATGTATTCATTTTCAGATAAGATGATCAAGAAATTAGAAAATGTTTTCTTATAGAAATAAGAAAATTCTTCACAACATCTCTAAACAAAGAAATGAATCACAAAAAAAATAAAGCATTTAACAATAGCACTTACTTTGAATGCTTATTGTTCCCGACAAATAATAATTTATAGTAAACAACTTCCTGCGTGTTTGCACATCTGTTTTTTGAACAGCAACCTGGAGCTTTTCATGCCTTTGAAAAGCATATCTTATATAATTTATGTTAGGGAATTTGGAAAATTGGAAAATGGGTTTATGGGAAAAATTGATTTGTGATAAAAATACACTTAATTTTAAATCTGTTGTTCTTGTGAGTCCCAGAAACTTTCCTTATAAGAACAAAACATAGGGAATGGGCAAATTTATAAAAGGCAATTTAATTTTTCCACTCTGTTTGTTTTTTTTTCCATTGCCTTTATTTCTAAGCCCCTCCTTTGTATGCTCTCCAAATATCTATTTAAAAACTATTTCTTCCGAAAAAAACAGGACATCACTTGTCTTCCACAGAAGCTGTAACCTATACTTCGTATTACCTATAGTCATCAAACCATACTATCAAAATATGTATAAACACAGCTTACCTCAATGTAGCTGAGGCCAATTTTTGTGTGCCTTGAAGGTAATCATCTTTGACATTTTCTCCACAGTTAAACATTCCCAATAAAATACCATGCAGGACTAGTATGTCAGAAACAAATACAAACAGCTGACACAAAAACTGTTTGATAACCTTGCTATTATATCCAATGAGAAAGGTAAAGCTGCCAGATAAAGTTAGATCTATTTGATCCACTACGCTCTGAAGCTTTGGGATATTTTCACATAGAACTGCTAAAGCCTTTTTTCTTGTTGTCTTTGCTTTGATTGCCTTCTTCCCCTCCATATCAACAGAAGAGCTAAGAGGCTAAGGCAGGAGAAAAGGAAAAACAGTGCAGTGGAGCAGCATCTTGCCCTGCCATGGGCTCCTTTCCCAGAGCAGCAGGTTTTCCATCCACTATGCCAACAAGGCCAGAAGAGACAATTAAACATTTTATGTTTGATAGGCCAGCAGACTGGGTGGTCCTTTATCAATGTCTATGGGAAACAACTCAAACTTGGAAAGAAAACAAGTCTCCCATCATAGAAATCTCATTCATTATTGTTCTTCTTCAATCAATGAAATATTAATCAAATTAAAACATTCCTACAGCATGAAGTATACAGAAATTGCATTAACTTAAAAATATTTCATTGCTGACTTAAGCGGTCTGTGCACAATTGTTTGTCTATTAACTCTTCATGAGGCTTCAATGGTGTCTTCTTCATGGCTTAAAAAGAGTTTAACACAAGAAATCATCATGAAACCAACACAAATCCACTTGCACTACAATTTTGAAACTGTAGTTTATTGTGGAAACAAATTGTAGTCCATACTGTAACATAAGTATTTGAATCTGATAATTCACAACATTTTTATATTGAAATAAAGAATTGAATAGCTATCACATAGTATTTTCACAGAATCACAGAACGGTAGGGGACCATTCTGGAAGGGACCTCAAGAGATCATCTTGTCCAACCACCCTGCGTGAGCAGGCACGCCTAGAGCAGGGTGCACAGGATTGCGTCCAGATGGGTTTTGAATATCTCCAGGGAAGGAGACTCCACAACCTCTCTGGGCAGCCTGTTACACTGCTCTGTTACCCTCACAGTAAAGTTTTTCCTCATATTTTGAAGGAATCAGTACTTTATTAAATATAAGTAGAGAATCTAGTATTCCACACAACACTTATTATTGTAACAATTCTCAAATTATAAGAGATAGAGCTGAATCTTGATAAGATTGTGCAATCATCCTCAGTGTCTTATCTGTATACTAAGAAAATATTGTGTTTGTATTTCTTCACACATTAATACTGTTGCTTGGATCAAGTTTCAACCTCACTTGATAGCTTTTGAGTTTATTATTTCATCCCTGAGAAAGGAAGTGAAATGGTCCAAAACATTAATTATAATAAATTTCTATTTTTAAAACCTTACTAATTCTTTAATAAAATAATTTGTGTATAATGTATTTTCTTTTTATTGCTTTACATTGGAGCAAGTTATCATTTAAAAGGCAGACAGTATGAGAACACTCATTAAAAAAGAGCAAACAGTGTGTAAAGGTTATTTTGCCTAGGATTAATTACTGTATAGTCAGTGATAAGAGGACTGCCAGCCAAGGGGTAGACTCTGTGATGACAGTCAGACATCCACACAGCAGGAGTTTGCAGTGAGAAAACTGCTAAACACGTGTGATTTATAGTCATAAAATATTTTTCCCATGAGACTCTTCAGGAGGAAACCATGAGTGACCAGAAAACTTTGTAAAAAGACTATCAGAGGGAAAAATAATAAATAAAATGTGAATTAAACAGGAAAAAACACATGAAGAAATGGGATTGTTGTTACTTCTGTGCAGAGAGAAATAAGCATGTGTGTGTACATGTATGGACAGATAGTATACTTATAAAATATATTTAAAGCATCAAAGAAACAAGTGGGGTTTACATTACATTTGGATATTGGATATGGCATTGATGAACAGCATAGATAACCCATATAACTGAAAATATTACTTGCACCTTTTCTAAAATAGCAGTTTCTATAACGATTTGGCTTGAAGAAATCTGTGTAAAAGCTATTTCAGGACAAGAACATGGAATTTAAATTTGAAAGAACTACTGGTAATTATATTCATTTCAGCTATTTGAACTAAAAGGAAAACACTCCCATGATAGGCAGATATAATTTTATAATTTTACTTGAATTAAAGAAAAGGAATAGTTATGAAAAACAATAGAATTATTGTGATGAATGTGTTTTGGTTTTTAAACTATTTAAAATGAAATGCCCAAGCAAAGCCTAAACCAGCTGCATTACAAAATTCAAGACATGAAAATTGGAAGAATGAAATGAAAATGAGTGGGGTCATAAAGTATTAGAGGTATTTAATATGCAGCCAAAATAGGAAGTTTTGATAGTGAGTCTTCACAACCCTGAAACTTGGCAAACTAATAGATGTACCTTGCTCTTTTTTGATTAATTCCTAATTTAGCTGACATGATCCTGCAGCCTTTTTTCATGTATGTGGAGTAGTCCATGCAATATACCAAATGTTCAACTAGGCTTAGCTACACTAATTTAAAATAATCTAACTCAGAGAATCAAGAATCGCAGAATGGTAGGGGTTGGAAGGGACCTCGAGAGATCATCTTGTCCAACTACCCTGCTTCAGCAGGCACACCTACAGCAGGGGGCACAGGACCACGTCCAGGCGGGGTTTGAATGTCTCCGGGGAAGGGGACTCCACAACATCTCCGGGCAGCCTGTTCCACTGCTCTGTCACCCTCACAGGAAAGAAGTTTCTCATATTTAAGTGGAACTTCCTGTGCTCCAGCTTGTGCCTGTAGCCCCTTGTCCTGTCATTGTGTGCCACTGAAAACAGTCCTGTCCCATCTTCCTGACACACGCCCTTCAGATATTTGTAAGTATTGACGAGATCCCCCCTCAGTATTCTCTTGTCCAGGCAGAACAAACCCAAGTCTCTCAGCCTTTCCTCATAAGGGAGATGCTCCAGTCCCTTCATCATCTTGTTAGCTCTCCGCTAGACTTGTTCAAGCAGCTCCCTGTCCTTCTTGAACTGGGGGGCCTGAACTGGACACAGTACTCCAAATGCAGTCTCAACAGGGCAGAGTAGAGGGGGACAATGACGTCCCTTGACCTGCTGGACACACTCCTTTTAATGCACCCCAGGATACCA
>VZTV01052260.1:0-22892 GCA_013400875.1 Anhinga rufa
CCCATTCAAATTCAAGCCTTGATTCAAGCATATGCAGATAAGTAAAAGACATGTTTTACTTTTGGCTGCATACATTGAATCAGACCCAGACTTAAGTTTTGGCTTCTTCAGTTTAGTTCATTTTGTTTTCTGAACCAGAGCAAGACAATCAATTTAATAGCTTTTATTACTTGGCTGTATGCAGATATTTCAGACACCTAGCTCATTTAAAAAAAAAAAAAAAAACAATGCCAAAAAAGTCTTCAAACAACACCTCCTCCACACATACAATTTATTCATATTTTCAAGTTTGTTGCAATAAAGCATCTTCCAATGTAATAAATGTAAATTTTCACTTTTAAATGGTCTTAGCTAAATTAAGACTGTTCACAAGAAGAAAAATGTAATTTTTAAGATAAACACATTCTTACTAGAACATTCAATTACAGTGTTACTGTAGTAACAGTAGTACATACTTGTACCTCTTGACAGCTAAGAAAAAATAAGAGGTCGACTGTCAGGAAAGTGCTGAAGCAAAGTTCTCGGATCATATCCAAAAAGAAGTGGTCACATCAGCTGAGGTGGTATCAGGCAGTGTGACTGATATTTCAGTAACTCACTTTGGTTTTCATTAAGCAAGGAATGCTGATTCATATATCCACCTGTCAGGTTTAGCCAGCTAAGCTGCTGCAGAATCATTTCCTCAACTTAAAACTGCCCATGTACACAGCGCTGGACACTATTAGTAGTCATTTGCATCAGGCAGAGCAAGTAGGAGTCCAAGGCATCAGTCCAGAGCCTATTGCTCTTAGAGATGCACAGAAAAGAAAACTGACTTCTGAGGCAATCTGAAGTTCAGCAGCAAAGAGACAATAGACTTTTACCTGTCCATCTGAAGGAAACAATAACAAAAATCAACTATTTTAAGTGCATTGACCAAGATGAGTGAGAAGCCCACAGTTTTCCTAAAATCCAGCTGCATTACCCATTTTCCTTCAGGCTCCTTACTGGCCCCACTTACCTTTGAAACACAGAGTGCTTGGCTTTTCTAGAAAAGACCTGGGCTATTACAGCTGCCTGAGCCAGTCCTGCGATATTACTGAAAGGACTTGGCGTGCACTATGCCCTGGCATATACCATAATATATATGGTATGGGGGGAGGTGGCCACCCTATCCTCCCAGGTGTGTTAAAGCCACCCCAAGAGCATTCCAGCAGGTGATAGCCGAGTTGGTCAACAAATGAGGCTTGAAGACAAGCCGCAAGCAAGTCCACCGTACACAGCCAGGGAGGCAAGTGGTCACAGTGGAGCGTTAACATCAAGACAGTAACGCTCAAGGGACCAAATCTTTGTAGTCCGCATGGCAGATGACAGGTTAGGGATGTTGGAAAGGAAAGATCTGACTTTTTAGGCGGTGACAAAGACTCCTCCATACTTGCAAATGGCTATAGCCATGCTAACAGATGTGCCAGTATCGGTCCCATATGCCTTTACAAACTGTAGAAGGAAAGAGAAGTCCAGATAAGCATTTTGTTTCAAGCAGAACTGACAATCTTTCCTTTGAAATTAATCTTTTCTAACTGTTTATCACCATTAGTTTATATGATCAGATTCAGTTTAGGTAGAATGAGAAAGACCCACTAAGATCACAGACATACCCAAGATAGACTAGTAAAACTGGAAGATCCTTCCTTATCTGCAACTTCACATTATGAGCAAAAGCATTTGTTGTGGCATAATGCTTTAACTTCACTTACCTCACCAGCATAATTATACCAGCACAAGCACTTCTTCTGTTGCGATCGAGTCTACAACACCAGTACATGTAACAAAATTGCCAAGACATCATTCTGCATCAACACTTTGCCAGGTAAGTTTTCAGAGATGGAAGAAGCAAAGCCCAGCACGTAACAGAAAAAATTAATAGATACAGTGATGCAACTACATCCTTGTTGGATCTCCCTTTTTAATACCCCTGACCCAAGAATGATTGCTGCAGAAAAGACTACAAAAAGAACAGGTGTATGAAATACTAACAGTGCAACTGTGAGGCCAGCAGCTGGGGACAGCAAGCAAAGAAGTCTCCCACGAGAAGGGGTGAGGGAAATATTCCCAAAAGCAGTACTGATCCCTTCCTTACATTTGATCTTATCCCCTCATCACAATGTACACATTGTTTTTTGGCAAGATGACAGGTAGATGGAGAACAAATTAACTTCTTTATCAGTAGGATGGCTTGGCATGGTACAAGAAGCACGTATCCTTACAACTACAAAGTCAGAAGGCTTAGCAGAACCACCCTGTTTACTTAACGAAGTGACATAAGCCACACAAGTGAAGCCTTTTTTCTTTCCTCCAGCGATCCCTGTTTTTCCTCAATGCCCTCCCACTAATTTCAAGCATAGCAAAGTAGTTTGTAAACCCTAAAGTAGGCACTGCGCCTTTTTAATGTTCAAGCATGGTCTGAGTAGGCACCAAAAGAGTACCTAATCATGATAAACCTGACTATAACTGTTGGCAACTGGAGCGTTCCTAGAAATTCTGTTTGTATATATGTTTTACTTTAGGAAGTTGAGTGCTTTGAAGAAATAGTCATGCTTCACAATGTATATATGAACGTCTCCTTATACTAAGGAGCTGCCAAACATTTAACAGATGGTGCTATATATCATAAGTTCAATTCTTTATAGTGATGTACATAAAGATGGTGAAGCCTTCTATTGATGTGCTTAAGACATGCTACTCACATGTGTAACAAGATTATGGCATGTATTAATCAATTCTATTGAGGATAAATTCCTGATTTATAAAGTGTGACAGAAAAAACAACTACCTCATACAATAGCAGACTAAGCAGAACATAGCTCAGCTGAACAGCAATATATTTGCCTGTACATCACAGGACAGGCAGTTAAGTTAGAGAATCATACCAGTTTTTATTATTATATTTTAAGTCTCAGCAGGCTTGTTTTCAGTCATTCCAAGATCTTTTTTCATTTCACTACCCAAAGAGACACAGAAATCACAATGAAGTTGGCCATATTTAAGGGCAAGTCACATCCCTCAGCTAAGACTGTTTCACTTTAGATAATTGTTGTGGTTTAACCCCAGTCAGCAACCAAGCCCCACACAGCCACTCGCTTACTCACCCCCAGTGGGATGGGGAAGAGAATCAGAAAAATAAAAGTGAGAAGACTCCTGAATTGAGATAAAGACAGTTTAATAAGTAAAGCAAAAGCCTCGCACGCAAGCAAAGCAAAACAAGGAATTCATTCACTCCTTCCCATGGGCAGGCAGGTGTTCAGCCATCTCCAGGAAAGCAGGGCTCCATCACATGTTAATGGTTACTTGGGAAGACAAAACGTCATCACTCCAAACGTCCCCTCACTTCCTTCTTCTTCCCTCAGCTTTATACACTGAGCACGATGCCATGTGGTATGGGATATCCCTTTGGCCAGCTGGGGTCAGCTGTCCCGGCTGTGTCCCCTCCCAACTCCTTGTGCCCCCCAGCCTACTCGCTGGTGGGGTGGGGTGAGAGACAGAAAAGGCCTTGACTCTGTGTAAGCCCTGCTCAGCAGTAACTAAACCACCCCCTGTGTTACCAACACAGTTTTCATCACAAATCCAAAACACAGCCCCATACTAACTACTATGAAGAAAATTAACTCTATCCCAGCCAAAGCCAGCACAATAATGCAGCAGAACATCATCATCTATTTATTTTTGTCTAGGTAAATATACAAAAAGGAAGACTGGACAAAAGGCTATGAAGGACCAAATATGAGTTCTGTTTGTTTGTATTTATTAAACAATGAATATATTATTACTGTTTTCCACATGTAAGCCCAGGTTTCCAGCCTGACGCAAGCAGCACTACAGGAGGCAAGGGGGTGACCCCAAGTTAGCACCTGGCTGGGCAAGGCAAAGAGCGGTGCTGAGGGCTGCAGGCAGCTCCCCTGGACGGCAGCACTGCCAAGGAGGCTGGGGAACCTGCAGTATCTGACTGGGACAGCCCAAGTCCTAGTGCTGTCACAGCAAGGTATTAATTTAGAAGGGAGTGAAGAAGCCGAAACTTCCTTGCAAACACACACCTTTAAACCCTAATAAATCCACACACAGGAAGTCAGATGATGGTTTACAGTGAAAGAGGGAGCTCATCTGTACAAGTTCCAGTTTAAGGTAGTCACCAGAGTTGTAGATGCCTGAGCAGCGAGTCATCAGTTCCCATGGGTCAGAGGTGACCTGCAAGACAAACAGCTGCTCTCACCAGAGTCTTCTCACAGAATAGGGAGGGCACCCAAACGGTTCGAGGGACCTTGCAGAAAATGGCACCTTGCAGGCAGCTATTTGGCCTGTCCAGAAGCCAAGATGCAGTAGCCTTCCAGTACACAGGTATTTCCCAGCCCCCAGAGTGGCCACTGCTGCCCCTTGCCTTTCAGGCTGCTTGGCTGGCAGGGGAAGAGAGAGAATGGCAAGGCTGTTGTGCCAGGGGAGATTGCATCCTCCTCCCCAGTGTTATTAGGTAACCTAATTGCTAATCTAAGAATCTGACAGACTGACAGTAGCCAACCCTGCCATTACTACATCTTTTGAAGAGTTATTTATATCCATCTCAAAAGAAGCTACAGCTCACCTCCTTCTAAAAAGGAAAATAAACACCATCTAAGCCAACCAAATAATGTTTTGCCTCAAACATTCAATTCAAAAGTGTACTGAAATTGGAAATAAAGGTGACATTTGCTTCATATCACAAGCTTTCATACAAGTCTAAAATTCTCCAGCTAAGAACCAAGTTGACCAAGGCTATTTGGGAAGCTGTCAGCAGACACTATCACTCGAAAAGTTGAATATGAAGACAAATAATTTCTTGTCAGAATTTAAGATGCAATATTGCTTAATACTCAAGTTGGGTATTGCGTATGTCGAACAACCCCACACCAACTGAAGAAACAAAGGTTAAAGGTACCTAGGAATTACTTAAACAAGCACAACATTTCTAAGGTATCATATTTTTTCCCTACAACATTGGTAGGAGGAACAGGAAGAGAGAAAGGAAGAAGCATAGGTACCATTAAGATCAAGGCCTGCCTTTCTTATGCACCACATCAAGAAATAGTCAAGTGGGCGGAGGTACTGTACTATGAACCTCAAAATGGATAGTTCCCGTTCTCAGACACCATGAGATCTCCAAGCTTTATTTGCCAGCCTTCAGAGGAGGATGAAGTTCTCATCCTTCTGTCCTTGCAAGTTTGGAGTGGGGGAAACACCACACACACAAAAAACCCACACAAAAGGTTACAAAAAAAAAACCCCAAACCCAAAACATTTTCCAACTCTGACAGTCATCACATCTTGTAATTGACCTCACATGCTTTCTGGTACACCATAGATTATCAAATGTAATAAGGGGTTTCCACTCTCCAATTTCACTTTTTGCTTCCCAGATAGTTGTTTTGAAGTTTAAAGTGGGCTTATAACATTATAGCCTACAGAATTTCCCTGTTCTGCAGAAACAAGCTTGTATTTTGATCAATGAGTCAGAGAGTGAATCACCATAAATAAGTATAGCAATTGCATACTTACAAAATTTTCAGAAACTTAGAATTGTTGCTTTAAGACTGAAAAAAATGCCATCAGTACACTGTACAGTGATGTAACAGATGTAAGCGTGCATTAGAAAAATATCAAAACAGCAATCATAAGAAACCTTTGTAGATGAAGGCAGACACTGTTAAGAACCGAGGTTCACCTCTTACTTTTGCTTGAAGCAATTTCAGCTCTTTATTTTCATGATGGCAGCCACTGAAACCAATGACACCTTTCTAGGAAACCTTTGGAGTCTAATTTTTTTCCAGCTTTTCAAAACCAGAAAAAGCACCAAACATAATTCAATAAAACGGTACATTTTTATTACTTAGCAAACATCAAGACTCCAATTTCACAATCCAGAATTCTTCAGCAGCAACAGCACTAGTTTAAGGTATTGCCACCATTCAGCCCCATCTTTTGAATCTCCACATGGCCCCCTCCAGTCATGCTGGCATACAAGTCCAGCCAGCTGCAGTCTGAACTGATAAACTGGAAGATAACCCAGAAATTTTACTGAAGCCAGATCAGCTCATTGTAAGGGCCAAAATACAGCTGCACAGGCAACTGTGCCAGCACAACTACAGGATGCAAAGCAACTTTTTTACTGAACACTTCATACCATAAAGGTGCAGCCAAAGAATGTAGCAGTTGAGTTTGGTTTTTTTAAATCTTCTGCCTCATCCTATGATTACAGGAGTCGGAGATATATAAGTGTCAGAGATTCTGCTTAAAAAAAAAATTCCAGCCTTAATATTGGAAGAAAGCTTGATAAATAAATAGACAGACCATAACCCAAGAAGTTGAATAAAAATCCCAAGACACTTTTAAGGATCATAAATGTTAATACTGGAAATAACATTCTTAAAAGACTGCAAACTTTGGCTACAGGAAAGTCTTTATCCAGACAACACTCCCCTGGGAGAAGCAGAACTTCACCAGATTATGTCCCTTTCGCATAATCACAGTGAAGAAATTTAGAGGTTGTTAATACCTGGAAGCCACAGAAAAGTTTCTGAGGAGAGACACTGAAGGAGCTTGCCAGAACAAGACCAGGCACACACTATGAGCCACAAAAATAGCACTGTGATTTGTAGCGCTAGGAGAAGTTGTCAGGTGCATACTGCCTGGATCAGACAGCCCCCCACCACCACCACCACCTTGTGCAGGTGGTGGGGAGCAGCAGACCCATCTCCCCCTCTCTTCCAGATGATCCTGAGGCAACATCACACCAGCTATGGTGTCCAGGGCTTGCAGACGAGGACACAGCAGCCCCCATGGGGCTGCACTCTGGAAGTGTTATGCAGCCATAAGCTGCAATGGGACACGCTGTTCACGGCAAGGCTCAGGCTTGACCCATCTTTGTATTTCCAGCAAAAGAAGTTGTTTACTCCCTATTATCAGAAGAAAAAAAAAAGGGGGGGGCCTGGGGGGTGGAAGCCTCCAGCTGTGCCTACCAAGACTGGGCAGAAGCATTAAACACAACATCCACCCTGCCCCCAGCTTGTTGCAGCCCCTCATGCTGGTCAGGCTCTTGAGATAAGACTGCCAAGGGCTGAGTACAAAGGCTGGCCTCTCCCACCCCTCCCAAGGCACAACTGCTCTACAGGAGCAGAGGACTTTGAACCACAGGGCCGCCTCAAGCTGCAGCTGCACGTGACTGCAGACTAAGGCTGCATGCTGGCTAGGTTGGCATAGGACTGCCAGGAGACCTGAAGCCTTGCTGAGGAGAGGAGGAAGGCAAGGGAGCCTGATGACACTGGCATCACTGGGATATACTGTGGGACAGGGCTGCACCTCCAGTCCAGCCACCCAGAGGCAGGGGCTTCCTGAGGGTCCCCGCTCCCCCACTTTGCACTCCTTTTCCCTGGAGGAGAACATGCCCATCTGTAACCAAGAGCCTCCCCAAACGCCTAGAAGCCTGAGAGTCACCAGTGAAAGTATCCAAATAGAAGACTAGACATTCACTGCTTTTTCCATGCCAACTTCAGCAAAAGATAGATCATTTCACCAAACCAGCACAAACTGAAACAGAGCACCACAATACACAGAGAGGTAAGCATCGGCACCTACCACGGGCAGCGATAACCACCCCACCACCAGTCCTTTGGAGAGACAGAAGCATTACACTGTTCAACTCTTATCATTATGCAACAGCCTATGTCAATGTCACTTTAATCACTTTCCCCAGGGGAGACTTTATAAGCAGTGCAGCACATATCGGAGCCCGCAGAGGTCAGACGAAGCCTCTGGCTGGCCATGCAGAGAAGGGCGATGTGGACGGCATTGCTCCGCAGGCCCAGAGACACCAACAATGACACTTTCTAGCTCTAGACACCACTGACAACTTACCAAACAAATGCAGCAAAGGGCTCTTCAAACACAGTAACAACAAATTAGTCATTAGTCTCCCTATGAAAATATTTCTCAAAAGATCTTATCCTGTTTTTGCATTCCTTATAGAAGAGTAGCAAGGTTATTGCAACACCCTCAGTGTTCTCTCTGGGCTCTTTTAAAGGAGGGAAAGAGAAAATTCAGCAGTCTGCTTGGATACAGGATTATTTGATCCACATCAGGATTTAAAGCAAGCTTTTCAGAATCGCAGTATAGGAGATATGCTAGAGTCCAACACCATCACTGGCAGGGACAGAAGTGCAGGGTATAGGCGGTAAGAAATACACACATTGGATGCCCATTCGCATTGAACTGCTATTGGCACCGTAAGAGCTTTTTAGTGAATAGAAAAGGGACTGTTTTGGGGATTCCCACCACTAAGCTGGGTAAGGCAGACTACTAGAGCTCAAATGAGCCTCAAGTTGCTAGAGCTTGTTCAAAGGAGGGTTCTCAGCTGCTAGCACACAAACCCTGGCTTTGCGACAGAAGTAACCTAGTACCCATATCAACTCAGCGTGCTGAATAAAAGGAGCTCACCCACGTTTGCTGCATAGTTCACCAGCCCTGTTCCAGAGGGCATCCTAAGGGCTTTACTACTGAAGGCCACTGAACTGAACGGCTTGATAGAAAGGGCACCAGTGTAGTTCGCTTTGCGCCAAAAAAGAAAACCACCACCCCAAAAAAACTCCTCAAACACCAAAAACCACACACACAACACCCCGAGAAGTATTATTATTACCAAACAAAACATGAAGTTTCTTGTTTACTGAAGTTTGTTTATTAGAAGTCAGTTATTAGGGCCAAAAAAAGAGATAGAAGAAAAGTTTCTATAATTAAGTATAAACTTGTCACCTACCAACTAGTGTTTACAACCAGCTTCAACAGCTTTTTTTTTAATAGCTTCCAAATATTGTTGTATTTTCTTGCAGACTGCATTTTGCAGTTTTTTTGTTTCTTTAAGTCTTTGTTCATACACCTTTATATTTCAATGTGTAATAATAATCACAGCAGGCTCAAAAAAGAAAATAAGTCATTAATAGCCCAACAAATAACATTACTACACATATTAAAAAGGAGATGAACACTTGCCAGGTTCCCATTCCAGGAACATGGAAATTTCTAACCACTCTGCCCCAAACATCCAAATGTAGATCTGTTGGTCCTCTAGGCCTCTACAGGCTCATACCCCCGCACCACTCTCACCTTCAGGACTGAAAACTCTCTGAATAACAGCAAATTCAGCACTAGTAAGTGGTTGCACTATGTTATGCATTATTAATTCACTGCCACAGGCCTGAAAAGCAATAGGTAAATGCTTTCTACGTACATCTGTGGCAGAAAAGAGAATGCAAGCTAACAGGTACAACGCAGCTTTTCAGCAGCGGTCTCAGTCTACCTTAGATGTCTTCACAACCCTGGTTTAATCCACACAATACACATAGTGAACAGGATGTTTACAGAAACAGATAATATCTGCTTTGTAGCCTATGTACAGTTATTTTCTCACTAGAGATAAATGATAGAACATCATAGCACCTGGTCTCACATCAGAGATAACAAGCCTTCAGGAGGTACACCCTTATTGTGCTTTCACACGATGATACGGTGATATAGGGGATGCAGATCTCTCACTAAGTCTGCACACTAACTTTCTTTTAAGATCAAACAATAATTCAATGAAACAAAGTCTCACACTTTTCCCCAAGACTACAAAGTATGCAATATGGTCAGTTTAATCATTCACCAAACACCAAAACTCATAGCACCATACTCTAAGGTCTCTACATTCTAGGTCTTTTCCTTCTTCTACTACTACACCTCCCAGCATTTCAGTTTGGCTTCCTAAAAAAAAAAAAAAAAGTTATATACAATTTCAGAGCATTAGCTGTAGTGGCTTCTGAACCCTTTAACCAACAAAAAGTTTAACCATAATAGATATTTTAAAAAGTATTAAATTACTACAGTTTTCACAACACAGGGGTAAGGGAGACCCCATTTCATACCCCCTCCTAAGTTAGGGCTTTCTCCTCAGAAAGGCTATCAGTTCCTCATACCTCATTAGACAGAAGGAAAGCTGGAAACACCAGAGCAGTTCATAATTTCCTCTGCTTACAGAGCTCCTTACTCACATCTTGTTTCTCTGCTCAGGTCACCCCTAAACACCAGCTAGCAAACTTTCTTTTAACAAATCTCTTTCATTCTCTAACAATTTCAGCCTGATTGCTGGTAGCCTTTCTATAGTCACAGCAGGGTGATTGCAACTCCCAACACATGCAGAAGCAGGGACAGGTGTTGCTAGACTCAATTACAGTATCAATGAGTAGGTGAGGATTTACTTACATTTTCAAAAAAGAAAATAAAAGTTTACTGTCTAAAAGCTTTTATAGATGGCAGTTTTGTTGCACAATTCTACAGCCTTATCCCAGTCCCACTGAATTAAATGAAAAAGCTACCTTTGCATACACAAGTAGTTTGACTGAGCCATAATACACTATAAGAGGAAGTAATTGGTTTACTGATTTCTCTAGAGAGAATATCTGGACTGTGAAATATAGTGTTCATTCTAAATAAAAGCTTTCACTTCACTTTTTTCTTAATATATATAATTCAATATACTGGTCTTTATATTTTCCTTCTACGAGCAGCGTGGTCACTGGCCAGTACTCAGAAGCACTGGGGTGGCTTTGCTAAGGAAAAACACTGCAAGAGCCCCTCACCTGCTGTAGATTGGCACAGATTTCAAATGGCAGACACCTGCATTTTCCAACAGAGTAGCTGGCACAGATTTGGGGCTATCATTTAGGATATAAGTATAGACAGTTGGTATAAAAGGCAGGGGTCTATATTTGAGTTAAACAGCTTATGCTTTCTGTAGAGCAGGGAGACAAACAAGCCACACCATGGGGCAATTTATCTGACCTGCCTTAGATACCACTCCTGAACTAAGATGAATCATACCCTAGACAAACATGTTTGTTTCAATGAACTGTAAAAATATCTAGAGATGCCTAAATTGGACAGGAATGCCTAATTTTTTGGAGGTCTAATACTAGGTAAAATGAATCCTGACTGTTGTGCATGTATTATACTGAAAACCCACCACGCTTCTCCTGGGAGGGCATCATAGATGTGGTAAAGTTTCCTTAGGGAGGTAAATAATAAAAGGAGATCAGGTTGAGTGGAAGGGTACCCTAAACTTGACCCAAAGCACTTAAAGTGAGTAAGGAGCTTCCAACACAAAGTAGATAATTACAGCCATCCCACTGAAAGTGGGAATAGCTATTTGGAAGTAAAGGGGAAAAAAAAAAAAAGTGCTGCTTTTTTTTTTTTTTGGACTACATAGGGTCTGTGCTCTCTATAAAATTGGCTGGGCAAAGTAAAAGTGAAGAGCACGTCTAGTCCTCTGAGCAGATCAACACTCCTTGGTAAGGATGTGCAAGAGCTGCTTTGTGCAGGCATGTACATGCAGCTAAAATGAATGCAAAGGGAGGATAAAATATTGAAGATTCAAACAGCTGGATTCTACACCCCCTGTGCAGAGGCTTAAGTGAATCCATAAGGAAAAAGCCAGAAGTGATTTAGGTAGGTGATTGCATGTAGGTCTGATTTGCAAAATGTAATGATTGCAACTTTTAAGTTAAGACAGAATTTTCAAAGATTTCCATTTGGAACTGTGAGTTCATGCCATTTCATTTCAATAAACAAAATTAAGTTTGAGATAGAAATGGCAGCAAAACACTGAGTATATTTTTCTTTTATTTACATTTCCCTCTAATATATATTTTTATTTAATGTCATAAAAGGTGAAGTTAATAATCTGTGCCAAGTTTCAGACAAGTGTGAAATTTCAAGGCTTATTAGGTTACTAAGCTTCTGAAATAAGAACTTACATTTATAAAAGAAGTGCTGACACAACTTGAACTCTGAGAAGTGGTAATGCCACCACAACAGTGTGGTTCATATGCAGTGTGAACAGCCCAGATTACCTTACCCTAATAAAACAAAATATTTAAAACAGAGGAAATTATTTCAAAGAATCGTATTTCTAGTGCTGTCATGTTTGCAGTCACATTTGGGTTTAAATGATGGGAAAACATGAATCTATTTATATATTCTCAAGTTACACCCACCAAACAGGATCCCAGAAAAATTCTCACAAACAGGCTTGGCAAAATACAACAGAAGTGTGTGTAGGTAGGTGTGTGTGTGCCTAGATGGTTTATGTATGTAATCAACATGTGAAGCTCCATAATGCTGAAAATAATGAATTGTTTGGAATGTGTAAGGGTGGAAAGTGCATTTTACATGGATTATCTGCCCTAGTTCCTGTTCTTATTTTTGGAAAGCAATCAACTCTTCGTGAGAACTCAGCACCACGCTGAGCCACCCTGGGGCTTTTCATGGCCCAGCCCTTCACTTTGCATTATCATCTGTTAGCAGCCACATCCTGTGCAGACTGATTCACTGCAGCCAAGAAAGGCAGAGAGAACAGCAGACCCTCTGAATCCTGAGGTCTGAAATCTCTCTAACATATTTCTCTCACTGTACTATATAAAAATAAAGCTGTCTCTTCAAATGAATTTCCAGCCATTTTTGTTACCAACTATTCCAAACAAAAGCTTATTTGAAGATAATGTGTTATTTTAACTCAAGATCTTTACAAATCACCTTTACTTGAAAACTTTCATATGCCTGATTTGGAAGGCCATATATTAATCCCAATTTAATTCAAACATAAAATGGAATAATTTTGACTAGTTTTGCTTAGTAGTTGTGGTCGAATGCAACAAAAATCCGGTACAGATGATCTGGTTTATGAATATTTATTTACTGATGAATATGAAATACATTATTATTTTCAACTATGGTAATATTTTTGTTTTGTGAAGCTGAAGCTCATGGGGTCAGAGATAATACAGTATGTGGAACTTGTATTTTTAAACTCTCAAAGGCATTACTTTTTAAATGGTACGATTTCCTGATGCCTGACTATTGAAAAGAAATATGTTACAAGTCAATCAAAAAATCCAAATTACTGTTACACTCTTTCTATTACTTTCCATTACACTGTACTTATGTAGTATCTTAATATCTCATAGCACTTTTAAGCATGAATTTAAATATAAGAGCAACTACGAGATTCTTGCTTAATGCATAGATGAAGAAACTTCAGGGATAAAATGACCAGGGCTCAGGGCTAGGCTGGATGTACCAATCTTCAGTCTTAAACTTCCAGCTTTCAGCATTAACTTCAGTACTTTAAATTACATAGTTCGATGTGTTAAAGTTGCAGTGTACAGCTGAGTCTTTGTGTAGAATTTTTTCAAACAGTCCCCTGTCATGATTACCGCAATAGCAGGACATAAGCAACCACTGTATATAAGCAAGCTATATGACAGACTGTCAGAAATACAGTTGCTGAACCACATAGAAGTATAGTCTGCTGGTACCAGTGCTACCATAGCACACAGTGACAGCTGTGTATTGATGTGGCAATAGGAGATCTGTCAAAAAGGATCAGTGTGGGCTCAGTCCATGGTTCCCATTTGCCTCCAGTGTAACATGACTGATTACAGCTGAATTACAGTGATTTTAAATGTACAAGTCAATTTTCTCAGCTAATTAAAATCAGGGAGGCTCGTATTTCTAAGGTTAGCACAATTCAGCTCCTATACGAAATACAGTATAATCAAGAAAAAATGGAATATATATCTCTGACTCAAATAGAGAGTCAATAGCTGGAGTTCAAGGGAAACAGTGCTACTAATAATCCGTAGATTGCCATTTTACTGTATCACTTATAACAGGAAACAAATAGGAATAAACTGTGTTTTCAGAGACATTGATACAATAATCACCAAGTATCAAAAATTTCTTTAAGAAACCAGATCAAGCCACAGAAGCACCTCAGATGGACAGCTAAAAACATACACCATGGATATATATGTTCAGTATTACCATTTAAAACTGTAAAGACCTTATGCTGATCGTCTGCAAGCTGTTGAAGGCATCTTAGAGCTCCTCACGCAACTGGTGTCAAAAGAAGAGCAGGAGCCCATGCCTACAACAGCATCCAATTTATAAGACCAGCAGAGTTCAGATAATGTTAGAAACAAGAAGATATTTTTAGAAAATTTCCCTTTTATAGGTCATCTTTGTCCATGTTAATCCAGCTTTACAACAAGACTGGGTTTAGCTAACCAAGTCACTTCAGCAACGGTGAACTCTCTTTCCTGACCCTCTTCACTCACAAACTCATCCATGTGACACCCAACTCAATGGTGTTCCAATATCAAAGCCTGTAAACGCTTTCAGGGCAAATGACATTGGAATGGGAAAGGGATGAAAACGTTATGCTCCAAAGGAAATTATTCTTATGTATCATTTATAAAGTGGTAACAGAAGACAGGCAGTTATAAGGTCGGTGGTACCTCTGGACTCTATGTGTTGTCTGAGGTATCAGGCTTCCCACCTTTACCTCGCCTGACCTAAATTCTACCATTCTGCTATTTTTAGAAAAGACCTTGAAATACAGCAGCTTGTGTGCCAGCCAGGAGCCCTCAGCACATTTAACAAGGCTCAACACCCCTGCTAACCTTCTCCTTTGTCAGCAAACCCAGAGATTAATGCGGTGATTAGGTGGCCTTCTTAAATGAGGTATTGTTTTATTTCAGCAATAGGAAAACTACAGTGCATAAAAAATAAAGGTTTTAAACCAATTAAGCAGCCTAAAAGCATACCTATTTCCCTTAGGGCTCAATGCGTCTTGAAAAGCTAGGAAAACCCTCAACCCCTTCCAAATCCTCTCTCCCTCCACACACCCCACAGCCAATAATTGTACTCAACCTTCTCCTTTCTAACTATTCTGTCATCTTTAGCTCTTAATTCTGGTGGACCAGCTGTGTAAATACAGCTGGAACTAAGAAATCATCATCTTCACAACTCAGGGATTATCATCTCGCACCTTCCTGAGCTGTTTGCATGCAAGTATTTAGTCTGGAAGCACTGTCGAGCCTCCCTGCCTGCTTTTTCTCCTTAGATTTTGGGTTTACCTTTGAATAAAATCAGTATGCGAATACTCTGACTGTGCCATTCTCCAGGCCCCGCGGCGAGCAGGCAGAGCACAGGCAGCATCGCCCAGCCACCGCACAGGTGCCTCACATCACTCACAGCCAGCTCCAATAAAACAGGACATCGACAGGGAGGAAACTCAAGTCCTTAATTTGCTGCTTGGGATTTTTTTCACCTAGGTCTTTGAAACTGTGTTTCTTTGCTTCTTTACAGCTGGTTTAAGACTGACTAATGCTTTAAAGAAGGGCAAGGTACCAGCTACGTATCACCCCTTTATTTTGTTCTCAGATAGGTAGGATGGCTGTGGAAGCCCATATGACAATCCCAGGCTTCACCCTGCTGTGAAGTCAGGCTGTGTATTTCCCTGCAGTTTAAAAACACACGCACGAGTTTACCCACACAGCTCTGCAGTCTTGTACTGCTCCTAAAAATAATCACAGCAGCGTGAGAGGGACAGGCCTCCACATACCTCTGTCAGTCAGGGTTAAAAAAAATAAATAATGCTTTCCTCATCCCCCAGACTAAACAAACAGGAGGCAATGCCCACTCCTAGCTCCCTACACATCCCTTGCAGCAGCAACAGGAGTTGTGCTGGCTCAGGGACGAGGCTATCAGCTCTCAGAGCAGGGCTGTAGCGGTGACCCTCACAAAAGATGAGTCACCCAACAGTAAAGTGAAAACACTGATCCAGAAAGCACTGATTCATGCCTAGGTTTCTCTCCCCAAAGCAGTTAAAGGAAGATAGCATTATGAGTACACATCTGCTAACCTTCACGCATTCCAATTCGCACAGCTGAATCAAGATTGCATGTGCCCTATATATAGCGCAAGCAGATTGCCTACATTTTCCACACTCTGCCTTACCAAGTCCTTCATTGTAGTATCAATGCAATATCTAAATCCTCCTCCAATGCCAAGAATGACACTCTCCTCTCAACAAGAAGTTTCAGCCAGACACTAATTAACACCCTGCTATCTGTAAACAAATTATCCAATATGCATATAACTCCCCCCCCCCTGCCCCCGAGAAGGCAGAGCTGCCTTCGTGCAGACCTGCTGGGGTCCAGAAGGGCTTGCCAGCCTGACCAGGCTGCTTCCAGCTCCCCGCTGCTCTGGGACCACTGCACCCGGGCAATAAACTCCTGCAGGACCAAAGCACTGGGTAAGGTGGTACAGAAGCACCTCTCCAAGTCAGGCTGCAAACCATGGACTGGCTGCGGGTACTGCTTTCCACACATGAAGGATCAATCAGGATAGGATAAAACATTAAAATTTGAAGAGAGGAAGGTTTCACCTATCACCTGGCTGAAAAACAACATTTATATTTTTTCAAATGTAAACACACGTTCAGTGCAACACAACTTAAAAGTGATGGCAAGAACTTGAAGAGTCTTGCTGTCCTATAGTACTTTTTCTAGCTGAAACAGTCATAAGCTAATACAGAGCCATGCAGCTAAGAAACAGAGACCAGATCCTGAAGGCTGGTTGACTTTAAATGATCGCACATGCATAAACAGCTGAGGCAATGCCATACCAACTTTTGTAAGCTAAGACAACAGTGATAAGGTTACAAGACCTTTGTGGTTTGCTTGTTTTTAACAGTGACCCACCGATTTAAATGCCATTCCATACCTCCTTAAAGTAGCAGTTTACGATCTTTAACCTATCTATTGCTTTGAAGAAGAGAATCATTTGTAGCCAATTTCAGCAAAAATTATTTTAAAATTTATGTAATTCCAGCATTGTAACAAAATTGCACCTGCTTATTCAGCTCCTCTAAAGGTTTCCTTACACATCACAGTACTTAGGCCAGAACTGTCAATTCATCACATGGACGAGAGCGATCTCAGGCTGACAGAACTACACCAGCAGAAGCTCAATCAGCTAAGATACCAAATGCTCTACCGCAATCACCATTTTGTTCAAGGTTGAAGACTGTCATAGTAACACAAAACACAGTTTCAGAGGTACAGCTACATATGTATATTTTACTCGGAACAGTTACTGTAGTGTTTCAGCAAAACAGTGCTAGTACAAATAAAGGTATAGCTTGAACATAAAAACTCACCCCCCACTCAGTTTTCTACTTGCAAGTCTGTATTAAATATCACAAGATAACAACCATGACATTTTAGAAATGCTACTCTCCCCCTTAACTTCTTCCTCCAGAGTGCCCGAGTACAGATCAGTCATGTCTCTGTATTTAAAGTCATTCACTGAAGTTTCTATACATAGAAGAGTTTAGGGGGACCCTCACCAGATAAACACCAGCATGTTTAATATGCAGTACAAAACACAGCCAACTTTTTCAAGCAGGATGCCTTTCCCACTATTCCCCAGAGAAGCCTCATGAATACGTGAAGCAATTACTTGCTATTGTACAGTTTGCTTATGGGGTACTAAGAGCCAGGCTGTCATCTTACCTTCTTCACCCTAGCAGTACTGTGCACCTGATAGGAGGGAAAACATTAGCCAGAGTATACCAAGTGCACCCCAAATTCATAGGGCTCAGCATCACTAATACAGCTTTTCAAGACTGACTGTTAGTAACCTACATTTTGATGTGCCATCAGTTACATAAACAGAAATTAAAATATCAAGTTTTTGAGAGACAGGTTTGGATAGTCTTGTTCAAACCTAGCAATTCAGATTTGCAGGCTAAACATCTTGTCTATGTTCGGGTCCTGAAGCTAACCAGAAGCTTCTGTACCTCTCGCTACATTCTACTCACTGCCATATAATCCGAGGAGGAAATTCACCCAAGGCTTAAGTACACGTGAACCCCTCAGATGGCTTCAGATATATGAGCCTGGAGACACTAAATTAAGTACCACCTGTGAGTACATGTGATAAATGCCCAACATCGCCTATTAAACATTGCACATAGCACAAAATAGGTTCAGCTGTAGGAAAGACTTTTCAACTTATGCAAGATCCATCACTTCAGAAAGGAGTCACTGCAGTTAATATTTCTTCTATGAATATACAGACATGCCCTTGATTTAAAGTTTTTAATGAGATACCTGCAATTTATAACACCATGACATTTATGAGCCTCACATTTAGACAACTTTGGTTTTCAACAGAATAGCTCTACTGTTATTAGAATCAATACGTGCACAGAGGTTGATGAGAACATACTGCTGCAGTACAAGAAGTCAGACACCTTCTCTCTGCAGGCTTGTTTTGAATTGTTTATTAATGTTTAAGAAGTCATCCACATTTCTATAAATATAGACATTACTTGAGTAAGTGACTTACAATGTCACCAGTGCAGGTACATATATAACCAACATACAAAAGCTCCACTGGAAGCTACTTCAGTTTATTCAAAAAGGACCAAGATGTCATAAAAAAACAGCTGTCACTTTCAGTTATTGAAGACACTAAAGTGCATTTTTGGTTACCTCCTGGACGAACAGCTGCTGGCTAAAAACCTTGATTATTTTTTTAAACATATCTAAGTTACAATGACTGACATTCAGGTTTGTAGCTCTCATCCTCCTGATACATGGCAGCAGGTAAGAAAAATGTATTACTTTGCTGGTTGAGTAAAAGGAGGAAATAGGTTTTGCCTTTTTTTTTTTTTTAAAAACATTTTTCTAATCCAGTATTTCCAACAAAAGTTTAAAGAGAATCTAACATTCTGATGAATTTTTACAGCACCACTAAAGTTAGTGTTAAAAATCCAGGCTCTGTTTTAGCCCTTTTAATTGCTAGCCAAGTATCTAAAGAGTCACTTGAAGCTCTGTACCAGTAAGAAAAACTACCCTCTCTTTTCCATCAAGCACTATCCTGCCCAGTTAACACTGTTTGCACACTCTGTAAACAAGAACAGCTTAAAGCATAATTAAAGCAGAACACAGGCCCATCTTGAAAATCTTCTTCCCCCACTCCACCCCCCACCCCGGTAGTGTCAAATGTTTTGAGTGTATAAAGCATTATTACATTCCTAACCACAAAATACTTTAAGAGCCACGATAAAAAAAAAGCATACATTGAAAGTGACATAGCAATACCACTTTAATATAATGGGGTACTTTGGGGAAATACAAGATACTATGATTCTATGTGCTCTGCTAATTTTAACTCTGTCTTTACTTCATTATAATTTTGTTTTATTGCCAGAAAAGTCACCAGTAAAGGAAAGAATGCCACACTGGTTAGAACCACAACAGCCAGAGTTGTTCTTTATAGCTCCTTTACTGCAATTACTTTACTTTAACTTGATAGTAGGAGGACATACTACTCATCATTCAGAAATAAATTACTAGTTTTGAGTAATACTTTAAACCTGATTAGCAGTGTATAATGACAAATGGCTACTTCTAAAAAATGAAAACCTTACATACCAAAAACATGCTATATGTTGGGAAACCACTTTGCCATGCTCCACCGTGTTGTTTACATTTTATTTTACTTGTCAAAAGAAGTCTTTCTTTTATCAGCTGAAGAATCCACAGCACTTAAATTTCAAGTATTTGAACTGAACGTGATTCAATTTCAAAAAGTGCCAAATTAAAAAAAAAACTACACATGTAGCCAAGCTTTCATAGAAATCCCCAAACAAGATAAAAAACAGCCTCTCGAAATAATGGGTTACTAACTTCATACATGTTTTTAAAGCTGTATAATGTTCACCTAAACACTCCACTTACGAGCATTAGAAGTTCAAAAAACACAGAACACCTTCAATGCAAGTTGCTTGCAGAGGGCACCCTCGAACATACGAATACAACACTAAGCAGAAATCCCTCATTTTATTTGGCTATTTAGACATCCATGTCACATATACCCACCCATCCATTTCCTGATAGTATTACATCATCTATTAGGGCTTCTGAAACAATACAGAGCCATAAAACTCAGAAGAGACTAGTTAAAAAAAAAGTTCCATAAGTGCACAGCCTTCCACACGGCATGGTTGTGCAACTGATTGTTTAACGTAACTAAGCTTAACGGCATCCAAACAAGCAGGCCTGGGTTTGGAAGCTGTCTTATGTCAAATTTTGACCATGTAACTACTCTAAAATAGGAAGGTCAAAATAGAACTCATCTCTTCTTTTTCTGCTGCCTCAACATTTTCCTTCGCTTAATTATCATATCATGTAGTTTCTCCAGTCCCTCTTTGAGTCCATCTCCAATGATTGCACAGGTAGGCTGCAAATGCCAGGGAGTCGACGAACTCAGCTCACTCATTGCTAACATCTTCTCGATTTCAGAAAGGGAGAGAGAGTTCCTCAAGTCCTGCTTGTTAGCAATGATAAGGACAGGCACTCCTTGATTTTCAGATATCCTAGTAATTTTATGAAGTTCTGTTTTGGCCTCCTCCATTCTCTCAACATCGACGGAGTCCACCACAAACACAATGCCATCTGTGCACCTTGTGTACGACTTCCACAGCGGCCTTAGCTTCTCCTGGCCGCCCACATCCCAGAAGTGGAAGGTGACCGTTTTTGAGTTGCCCAGCGTCACTTTGATTTTCTCAGTATTAAATCCTTTAGTGGGGACGGTGTTGACGAATTCATTGAACTGCAGCCTGTAGAGCACGGTCGTCTTTCCAGCGGAGTCCAGTCCCAAGATGACAATGTGGAAACTCTGGAAAGAAGGCAGGCTGGAGAGGATCGGCGTCTGGTCCGAGAGTCCATTCCCCATTGCCAGGAGGGAAGGTGACAGCGGGCTGCCACGAGCAGGGCCGGCTCCCACGGCTAGGCTGGCCGCCGCGCTACGCTCGGGTCCTGCCAACGACACCACCGGCGTTAGCCCACAGCGAACCCCCTCCCGCCGCCTCGGTCGGGGCGGCGGCGCGGCCGCGGGCAGCGCGACGCGCAGCGCCACACGTCGCGCGTGTCCGTCNNNNGCTGCTGCCGCTGCTGCAGCCGCTGCTGCAGCCGCTGCTGTTGCTGCCGTTACCGCCGCGGCTCCCCCGCATCTGGCGGCGGGGCGCCTCCCAGCCCGCGCCTAGCCCCGCGCGCCCCGCCCCGCGCCCCCCATTGGCCCCGCCGCCCGGCGGGGGCGGGGAGCAGAGGGCGTTCCGCCTCGCCTATTGGCCGGCAGCAACGGCCACTCATCGGAGTAACCCCATTTTTACCCTCCTCAACCGAAGGCTGGGGCCGATCGCGGCTCGGGGAGGGGCCGCGGCCTCCGCAGCGGTGGGGAGGGGGCACCGCTCTCCACCCACGCCCTGCCTGAGCGACCCCGCTCCGCCCCCCGCGGGGCGGAGTCACAGCCTCACACGGCCCCCTCGGGGAAAGCCACAGCCGCGCCTCCGCCCACGGCACGAGGGCCCGTGCCCAACGGACGGGCGGCGCCAGCAGCTTCTCGCCCCCTGCGGCGAGCGGGCGGCAGCGCCCCGCCGTCCTTACCGCCCCGCCCCTTCGCCGGGGACGCGTGCACTCATTGGATGCGGGCGCTGTCACTCTCGCCCCGCCCCCTCGCGGCCCGGGAGGCGGCTCGGCGGCGCCTCACAGCGCACCTGCGCCACCGCGGGGCGGGGGTGGGGGGTGGCGGTAACGCCCTTCTGCGGCCGCCCTTTCCTGCCGAAAGTCCCCCGGGAAGGCCTCCTCCGCCGCCGAGGCCGCTCCGCTCGCCCGGCCATTGCGCCATCCCTGCCCCCGGCCGCTCCCGTAGGCGCCGCGCGCCCTTCCGTCGCCTAGCAACGAGCTTCACAGCGGCAGCTTGCGGGCCGCCTGCCCACGTGACCCGCGCCGCCCTACCCCGCCGTGCTGAGGGGACGCCGCCATGTCGGGTGCTCCATCCCCTCCCGGCCCCCTCGGGGCGGCGTGGGGCGAGGGAGGCCCGGGGGAAGGGCAGGGCACGGCACGGCCGGGGGGCGGGGGTGCCGCAGTGCGGCCGGTGCTGCTGTCAGGGCCTCAGTCAGTTGCTTCACGGCTCCTGAGCTGGTGGGATGACGCAGCAAGTATCTCAAGTTCTAGGCCACCGATCTCAAGTTCTAGGCCACCGTCGTGCCTCTGCGGCAGTAGGAAAGCCCGCTGGCTGTCTTGCCCCCACCGCCCGGGACCTCTTCAGACAATGATAAGAGGCCAAGTTAGAGGGGAGGGAAGGGTTGTGAGTGGGGTTTCTTGCTGTTGTTGCATAAATCAGAGTGAGTGGGCCAAGGCCCGGCTGTATGTTCTTACCGTACTCTTCTTGCGTTTTGCTTGTCACTGTGAAACAGGACACATGGTCCACGAGGAGCTGAGGGTAACCAAGCAGATGAAATGGTCCTGTTAGTTGCCTGGCATGTAGAGATAGCAGCAGTGCTCAGCTCTGAATGAACATAAATACCACCTAGCTTAGTTAGAAGGAAGGTTTCCCATGGCACAAGGGTATGTTAAGTAATTCTGCATTTCAATCATAGAATGGTTTGGGTTGAAGGGACCTTTAGAGGTCATCTAGTCCACCCCCCTGCAGTGAGCAGGGACATCTTCAACTAGACCAGGTTGCTCAGAGCCCCGTCCAACCTGACCTGGAATCTTCAGGGATGGGGCATCTACCACCTCTCTGGGCAGCCTGTTCCAGTGTCTCACCACCCTAATTGTAATATATTTATTCCTTATATCCAGTCTAAATCAGCCCTCTTTTAGTTTAAAACCATTACTCTGTGTGGTGGTTTGACCCTGGCTGGACACCAGGTGCCCACCAAAGCCACTCTATCACTCCCCCTCCTCAGGAGGGCAGGGGGAGAGAACACATAATAAAAGGCTCGTGGGTCGAGATAAGGACAGGGAGATCACTTGGCAATTACTGTCATGGGCAAAACAGAGTCAACTTGGGGAAATTAGTTTAATTAATTAACAACCAAATCAGAGTAAGGTAATGAGAAAATAAGAACTAAATCTTAAAACACACACCCCCCCCCC
>VZTV01052263.1:0-32157 GCA_013400875.1 Anhinga rufa
GAATAACACAGATAGTGGCTATGGCTTTGTTTCTCATTAACAAAGTAACTCTTCTGTAGAACAGACTTAACTTCTGCAGATGGTGGGAACTCAGTCCGTAAGAATAAATACAGATATTTGTCTATACTGTGACATTGGAACAGCAAATTTTGTATTTTTCCACTGTTTTGAAGTATAGTTACAGTGAGGACTGCAGTAGTTGGCAAACAACTCTTTAAGAACATAATAGATGCCTTTTCTTTACCATTAGACCCAAGATAACATAACAGTCAGATGGGACCTGGGCTTGAACAAGAAAAGAATTGCTTATTTCACGTTGCCAAAGNTTTCACTGTGCCAAAGACTGATTCAGGGATTGACAGCTTGATTGTACGGTTTTGTCTGGGTTTTTTTTTACACCTGGTAAATAACATCAGTGTTTAAAGAACTGTGATGTTCTGGCCTGGGATATAAGATGGTACTGTAAGTTTTGTGTTGGGGGGTGCTTGTTCATTGGTGAATATTCTGAGAGTGGGTTTTTTCCTTCCTTCGTAGATATGCGTCTTATGCAAGGAGATGAGATCTGCTTGAGATATAAAGGAGACCTGGCCCCTTTATGGAAAGGAATTGGTCATGTCATCAAAGTTCCTGATAGTATCCTTTACTTAGTGAGCCTTCAGGAAGGCTGAATTGAAGGTTGAAATCTCTGAGAAATCAGTAAACATGTATAAAAGTAATTTTGAGATAATTTTAATTTGTCGTGGGGATCTGCTAAAAAAAAAAATCAAAATTGGGAAAAATAAAATTCAAATTTTTGCTATAGATTACTACTTAACGAGGTTCTACAGATTATGGTGATGAGATAGCCATTGAGCTGAGGAGCAGCGTTGGAGCGCCTGTGGAAGTTACTCATAACTTCCAAGTGGATTTTGTATGGAAGTCTACTTCGTTTGACAGGTATTGAGAAAGCACTTCAAAACTTGGCAGATAGCCGTGCAGTTGGTGTATATATTTTCCTTTACCTTCAGTGGGAATTCTTGAACAAGAAAAGTTGTATTGTTTTGGAACACTTGCGATCAGAAGTCTCAGTATGCCCGATGTAGTAAGTCTATGAACACGTGATATCTGGTTCATAGAGTGACAGGCCTAACTTTTACTAGAAATGGAATTAATCTGAATGCCATCAAACTGTCAGATCTTCTCCTTTTGAAGGCATGCTTAAGGTTTGTTGCAAATACATCAAGGGGAGAAAATTACCTTAAGTTTAGTGATACGTGCAATGTAAGAAGAAAAACTGTTTTGTAGATCAGCTTCCTGAACACCACTCCGTCATGAAGTGCCCTCTGACTTCAGTTGGCCTTCTGAAACTTTGAATTGCTTTAGCTGAAGTTTCAAGGCATTTAAATCAGGTCAACAGGCTTCAGAAGTGTCTGTACTGCATTTTGTAAGATAAGAGTTTGTTTATTATCCTGAAAGAGAGATATGGAGTACAAATTTTCTTCAAATCTTGCACCTAAAGTTACTATTGCATATTCTGTCACAGGCTGGTGTTCCTCTACGGATTCTTCTGGTTATAATACTTTGTAGTATTTACATGGGGAAAACCCACAATCTGTGTTCTTGAAGTCTACTTTTTGTCTCTTAATTCTTTAGTAAGCCTTCTACATTGTTCTCTTTTCCCAAAGTGTGTTTTAATTTGTGCCTGATGGCTGATTAACCTTTGTGTAGGACACTTGTGGATAGCTGTACTCGAGCTCATACTGATAATTCCTTTTTTTTTTCCTGTCCTTGCCTCACTTCAGAATGCAAAGTGCTTTAAAAACATTTGCTGTGGATGAGACTTCAGTGTCTGGGTACATCTATCACAAACTGTTAGGTCATGAGGTAGAAGACGTAATTATTAAATGCCAGTTGCCAAAGCGCTTTACAGCACAAGGACTTCCTGATCTCAACCATTCTCAGGTAACCTCATCTCCTTTTTACCGAACACAAAGAATATGATAAAGGATTTATGAATAGAGGTTGAACAGCTTTGTAACTTCCGAAGCATTGATTGCTAAATAGCAATAAAAAATTTTTTATAGGTTTATGCTGTGAAGACTGTCCTGCAGCGTCCTCTGAGCCTTATTCAGGGTCCCCCTGGTACTGGAAAAACAGTGACATCAGCCACAATCGTCTATCATCTGGCTAGACAGGGCAACGGGTAAGAGCTATTCTCTCTAAATCTTTATGTATGAGGTTACTTTATTAATGGCCAAAGAATCAACTTGTTTTTAAAAATGAAAATATTTTGTATCATTGAACTAAAAAGATATTCTAGAAGTATGTTTTTCTGGAAAGACTTGGGCTTGTTTCAGAAAATATTCTTCCCCAGTATATTTCTAGGGGACGTCTGTTGTAACACATGATTTTATTACGATCTATTGGAAAAAAGTTTACAGCTCATTGAGACTTTTTGCTTAATTTTTTTTTTTCAAGGCCTGTGTTGCTCTGTGCTCCAAGTAATATAGCTGTAGATCAGTTGACTGAGAAGATCCATCAAACTGGACTGAAAGTGGTTCGTCTGTGTGCTAAAAGCCGTGAGGCAATTGACTCTCCTGTGTCCTTCTTGGCATTGCATAACCAGATCAGAAACATGGATAGGTAAGCAATGGCTGAGGGGGGCAGGGGAATGAAAAAAGTGATTTAAGTGTTGTGGTGGACACATGATCAACTGTGTAATGATGACAGCACGTATGTGCTTGATCTGATAACTTTTCTGGATCTATACGTGCCATACTTAGTTTCACTGTAATCCTATCAAGTTGTTAATGAGGCCGTAAAGCCAAGATTCCTTTTTTTGCAGCATGCCAGAGCTTCAGAAACTGCAGCAGCTTAAAGATGAAACTGGAGAACTGTCATCTGCCGATGAGAAACGTTACCGTGCACTGAAACGAACAGCAGAGCGTGAATTACTTATGGTAAGGTTCCATCAGTTTAAATAACTGCTTTCTGCCACTTGAGGCTTAGTTGCAGTTTGCTGGTGGAGACCAGAGTACAGTTGTAACTTCTGTGGGGGATTCCTGGAATGGTATTGAATACTCTTCCATGTAGAAATACTGTCCATTGATATCCTACTTGATTGATTTCTGTTGCATTTCTGTCTCAGAATGCAGATGTGATCTGTTGCACCTGTGTGGGAGCTGGTGATCCAAGACTTGCAAAAATGCAGTTCCGCTCCATTCTGATTGATGAAAGCACACAGGCTACCGAGCCAGAGTGCATGGTGCCGGTTGTCCTGGGAGCAAAGCAGGTAGGAGCCGTTGGATTTCATCAAGGAAACGGAGTTTATAAATAGAGGAAGTAGCATCAAGCAGGAACATTCTCAGTGTAGGCATGTAGCGGTACAAAATACTTTCCTTTCATGGAAGATGCTTCCATATAATATAGATCTAAATGACTTTATTTTGTGTTAGTCCTGTTGGGGTTTCTGTTTCCATGGCATAATCTTTGTCTAGAACATGTTGGTCCTGTTGGAACAATCTGGAGACTGAACAAGATTTTATTTGAAAATTATCAGCTCAATAGCTAGTTGACAGCAAAGGTTTATAAGCCTTATATTAGACCCGAAGCTTATTACAAATCAGACTGATTCGTCCCAAATATATTTCATAGTAGGATATTGCTGTCATTTCTAGCTACTGGACATGCTTCAGAAAATACCAACCGAGATCAAACTTTCTTTTCCACAGCTTATTCTTGTGGGTGACCACTGCCAGCTTGGCCCTGTTGTGATGTGTAAAAAAGCTGCAAAGGCTGGCCTATCTCAGTCCCTCTTCGAGAGGCTTGTGGTGCTGGGGATTCGCCCGATCCGCCTGCAAGTGCAGTATCGCATGCATCCTGCGCTCAGTGCGTTTCCATCCAATATCTTCTATGAGGGTTCACTCCAGAATGGTGTTACTGCAGGTAAGCAAGAGTAGTTCTTCTGCAAATTACTTTCTTTTCCATTCATTAAGGATCAAAGGAAGGATTCTTTAATCTAGATGAGGTTTTTAATACATTTGCTTAAAAAGAATTGCCACTGCACTCTACAGTTTTGAGTCTTTAAGGTGCTTTGATATGAAAATGAGTGTTCTTGATAGTAAAGCAGTGCTAACTTTTTTTTCACTACTTTTTGTGCTCTTCAGCGGACCGTGTGAAAAAGGGTTTTGATTTCCAGTGGCCACAGCCAGATAAGCCAATGTTTTTCTATGTTACACAAGGACAGGAAGAAATTGCCAGCTCAGGCACCTCTTACTTGAACAGGTAAACAAAATTCAACACTGAGATGTAAATTTACACTGGGACACAGTACTTTAAGTATCTTGGATGTAAGGGAGGTTGTTAAATGAATGTTAATAATCCTGTGATATCCCTTGGAGACAGTCACAATTAATGAAGTCAAGGGAAAGTGCAATATACAGTTCTCACTGCAAACCAAATATCTAAGCATTTCTCTATCCTTCAGAATCTCTGCAACAAAATTCATAGTATTTGGTATTGACCATAACTTGTGGTGCCTCGCAATGTGATTAAAGGCATAACAGCTAAATAAAGGCTTGTGTTTTCAAAGACAAGTTACTTTCTGTTTCTGTGAAGGTGGTATCTGTGCTTCAAGTGAGCCAACCCACAGACCTCAAATGTGCTGTGTGCTGGGATACAGTACTTCAGTGTTATTGATTCTTATGTTCTGCAGTGCTCCTACTAAATTAATAAAATGCTGTTTCCTGTTAACAGCTATGATTGAAATTGCTTGTGTGCTTTTTTTGATAAAAGCTGCCTTCAGGGATAGCGCAGGCTGGGCTGCATTTCGGAGCTGATTTGCCCCAGGCTCCCTTTACAGTAAACAAAGAGAAAAAGGCATCTCCAGTGGGAGCAGTTCAGATCTTAAGTGGGTTTGAACTGTTCTGTGGAGGTGTGTCTCTTCCTTCACTGGTAGCATAAGGAGCACGGGATGATTAAGTGCCTAATATGTGGGATGAATTTGGGCCAGCAGGTAAACTGACTGCAGTTGCAGCAGGAAATGCTGATCAAGTCCTATTTCGAAGCCAAAATTCCAATAGCTCCTGAAGCAGAGTCCTGAGTCTTATATTTTGGTGGGGGTGCAAAAGGGATGGGAATTTAATTGTCTCTTTTCTATCCTTTTTTTTTTTCCTGCATGTTCCAACTTCTTTTTCAAAGAGTGAGCTTGAAACGTTTTGCCCCTCTTGGTCATATGCATTTGTTCATGTGCCTGGAAGGGAAACCAGACCAACTTATGAAAAATATCTGCTGTGATATTTTTAATCTGTCTGTTTCATGAACAGCATGTGCAAGACTGCTGAACGCAGCAAGCCAGATTGTGCACAAACAAATGGCACAATAGTTGGCTGACAGGGAGATTGGCATTAAAAACATTCTATATTTAAAACTTTAAGATAAAGCAACTGAAGGATCTGTTTGCACAGCAGGCTGGAACATTTTTAATTATCTCACTTAAAGTGCATGTGTACATTTAACTCTACTAAGAAGTACCATCTCAGAATGATGGCCACCATTAATTTTGCTCTACTGGGAAGTGTAATCGTGTAGTTTTGAGAAGGTGGAGGTGTATATTAAGGAGAAATTGCTATGTCATTCTGAGACCTTGTTTTGAGGTGTTGGCTTTTGCCCATGTTCCTCTGGCTGAGAATATCTGTGTGGCCTAAGTCAGGAGGTGATAGTCGACTTAATCGGAGTGCTCGAGCAGTGCAATGTAAAATAAATCTCTTTCCTGAAGTAGCCTTTCTGACAAAGGCTAGCATATATGTTCAAGGTTTTTTAGGCCCATTAACTTGCAGAAAGTTACACCTAATGCCTTGATTCTCCTTAGATAAACAAATCTCTCCTTCTAGGACGGAAGCTGCCAATGTGGAGAAGATAACCACAAAGCTATTGAAAGCTGGTGCCAAACCAGATCAGATTGGCATTATTACTCCTTATGAAGGTCAACGATCCTATCTGGTGCAGTACATGCAATTCAGTGGTTCCTTGCATACAAAGCTCTACCAGGTAGGGATCCATTGCACGAACGAGGACATTTGGATGCAGAGAAGCTAGAAAAGTCAGATATTGTGAAACTTCACAATATTTTCATTTTTAGTCTGGCTTCTTGGGCATCAGTCTGTGTTTATTCTTTAGTAATTTTAGAGTGCTTTAGTTGATTGTAGTTAAAATAGACCAGGGAGAAGAGTTTAGGAGGTATCAAATGCCAGTAAGTGTCAGGGGAGCAGCTGGCCAGATGGAGAAAGCCCTGTTAAGGTCTCTGTTGAAAGGAAGACTTCAGTGTGTCCGTCCTCTGAGGACTCATTGAGGCACAGAAGGGAAAGTTCATTAGTGCTTCAGCTGTGGAAAAGCTTTAGTCAGCTTGTGTCTTAGATAAAAGCATCAGGCCAAGAGACACGCAGGAAACCAAGCTCCATAAATTCTGATGGTCATACTGTTTATTTGCTTGGGAATATGTCCTCCCATCAGTGGAACTCCTCTACCAAACATTAAAATTTGTTGCTACAAACAAAGCGGTTGTATGTTTAATATAGTCTGTTTTGCAATATTGAGAACTTGGTCAGTGTTTTCACTGAAGGAAAACTCGGTGGAAATACTTTCACTCTTGCCAGGAATGATCTGTCCCTCTGATTCAGGTTTCTTGGTAGCTGGGAGCAGCAGTGCTAATTTGGAGCCGTCTTACTACGAGGTTTTGGAATAGTCAGAAGTCTTATTGGCACCATACCTAGAAAAGGATGCTTTCCATAGTGCGAATGCCAGTTTTGGGGAAATGTGAGAACCATAAAGCAGTGAACATAAAACTAATTTGTCCTAAACTGAGACTGTCTGTTCTCCTCTAGGGAAACTATTTAGTGACCAGTGGAATTATCAAATCATTCGTCATTACAAAAATAACATTTTTGTCAAATGATGGGAACTGCTAGTGCTTGGCCAATGCATTTTGTAATGCCTGTTGGTAGCATAACTGTTTTGCACTGTGCTTCCGTGATTTACATGTTTTCCTCTGTTTCAGGAAGTGGAAATTGCAAGTGTGGATGCCTTCCAGGGACGAGAGAAGGACTTTATTATCCTTTCTTGTGTGAGGGCCAATGAACACCAAGGAATAGGGTTTCTGAATGACCCCAGGCGTCTTAATGTAGCCCTTACAAGAGCAAGGTGAAGTAAAATTGGGCAAACTTTTAGAATAAGAGACCTAACTTGGTCTGCTAAAGCATCGGTACAGTCTGACTAACAAAAGGTCTGTGGGTAGCAGGCCCATTCCCCACCCAGTTTAAGGGAGCCTTGAATGATTTCCACATTCCCTACAATTTACAAGAGCAATCTTGACCTAATCAGTGTTCCCATTTGGCATCGGTAGTTTGCAGAAGCCGCCACGTCGTTCCCCTTTGTTTGCAGGACAGAACTCTTCCCTTCATCTGCTTCTCTGTCCTTTCCAGCAAGCTTTTTTTTTACCATTTTGCTTCTCTTAAAATGGATTTGATTACTGAGAAGGGTAATGTGGAGTCAGTAATTTGTTGGTTGGCTTCCTTGGTTTCTGCAAGCTTTAAATGAATACAGTGTGGCTGGTTGAGTACGCTGACATGTTTGGCAAACCTGCAGAAGGAAGCTTGTGATTATTGAGAAACTGGCTGGAGCAATCTCCTTTCAAGTGTTTTGTCATACTACAGAAATATCTGCTATAAACAAATTGAGTCAGGGTTTCCTACACCTACGGTCATGGGCTTCTGTTAGGTGCCTGGATTTACTGCAAAAGAGATTGACTTTGAGGGTGTTCTGATATAAGTAACATGGCTTTATTTTTAGTCAAAGTTAATTCTAGTTTCTCTGTCTGTCTGCTGTTGTACAGGTATGGAGTAATTATTGTTGGGAACCCAAAAGCACTGTCTAAACAACCACTTTGGAATCACCTGCTGAATTACTACAAGGAGCAGAAGGTTCTCGTGGAGGGACCACTGAATAACCTCCGGGAAAGCCTTATGCAGTTCAGCAAGCCCCGGAAACTCGTCAATACCATCAACCCAGTAAGTTGACCTCTTCTGTCTCAGATGTTTGTGGCATGAAGCAATTGGGGGCTGATTGATCAGTTATATATAAATGAATGGAAAAAAGTCACCCATATAGCCTCACACACCCATGACTTCCTATTTTTGTTGCCTAGTTAATGCAGTGTGACCCAAGTAAGTTGCTGCTTCAGCTGTTTGAGTACTTGTAGAAAAGCCTCTTTGGTGCTTTTTTATTGCTCTTTATTTACTGCAGAATTTTGTGAGGGTGTAATTTGTGAAGTGAATGAAACAGTGTTTTGTGTAGAAATGGTAAGCTCGTTAGGCATGTGTACTTAACAGCATTGTACTTTAATCCTCAACCTGCAAGTTTTACTTAGTCACAGAATCACAGAATGGCTGGGGTTGGAAGGGCCCTCCGGAGCTCCCCCCGTCCATCCCCCTGCGTGAGCAGCACCCCCAGAGCAGGGGCACAGGACCGCGTCCAGGCGGGGTGGGAATGGCTCCAGGGAAGGAGACTCCACAGCCTCTCTGGGCAGCCTGGGCCGCTGCTCTGGCACCCGCACAGCAAAGGGGTTTTGCCTCAGATTTCAGTGGAACTTCCCGCGTTCCAGCTTGTGCCCGGTGCCCCTTGTCCTGTCGTCGGGCACCGCTGAGAAGAGCCCAGTCCCACCCTCCTGACACCCGCCCTTCAGATCCTGATAAGCACTGAGGAGANCTTTTAACATAAGTAGTTATTTGCGGGGGGAAGCTTGTCAGCCACCCCAGAACAGTGGTAGGAATAGAGCAAGGGAAGAACTGTCATCAGAACCTCAAAATAGACTGAAAATTCATCAAGTGTTTCACAGTTAGGCTGCCTGTAGAATCTTTTTTTCTTGTTATCATGATGTAGTTGAAATAATAGTTGGATGTTTTCCATCTACTGGGACTAGTTTCTTCAGCACATGTAAAGTATGCGTTACCTGTGGAGCTTAACTGGATTTTTACCCAAAATAACTTATACTGAAGTTGCAATGCAAAGTTTTCTATGCAAAGGCTTTGTCTAACCCCTATAATGCTTCCAGGGTGCCCGTTTCATGACTACTGCCATGTATGATGCACGTGAGGCTATTATTCCAGGATCTGTCTATGACCGGAGCAGTCAAGGTAAAGGAAGCTATCAAAATTAACACCTTTATAGATTTCTTTTTTTTTTCTTCCCCCCAGCTAGTCCTTGGGGTGTGTTATCTTACAGACTTCAAACTTTTAAATGTTTGAAGAGCCACTACACACTACAGAAAAATACAAATTTGAGAACTTTAAATGTTCATGATGTGCTTGGATTTTGTTCTCTGGAAGTAGAAGCCCCTACAGACTAACTGCAGAGCAAGTAAAAAATGAGGGGAAAGGGAGTGAGTGAGTGTGTGTGTGTAAGCATTTCAGGAATCTTAGATGGTGCTGTAGAAGGGTAACTGTGTAGGGATGAACATGTTAGATGAGTGTCTGAAATTTTCAAGTGTGGAGTAAATGGTGAACTGGAAATATTGGTGGTTCTTGGCAGTAGTAGGCTTGTCCTTTCAATTTCTGGTTCTGATTTATCCTGCTCACAAGTCCTCCCATTACTGCTAGAAGCAGGAATATGAATTGATTTTTAAAATAGTTGGGATGCCTGGAATCATTGGCTTTTCCTCCCCACCCCAGGGCGCCCATCCAACATGTACTTCCAAACCCACGACCAGATCGGGATGATTAGTGCTGGTCCCAGCCACGTCACTGCTATGAACATTCCTATCCCTTTCAACCTTGTGATGCCACCGATGCCACCACCGGGATACTTTGGCCAGGCTAATGGACCAGCCGCAGGTACGGGGGCAAGGGTGAAATGGTACAAAAACCACGTTCTGGGTCTGAAGTCGGAGAATGGTTTTTGCTACTCTCGCAGCAGTGTTGGTGAGAGTAGATAATGAAGCACTTCAGTAATAAATCTGAGTTGTATGGAGTACAGAGACAATAGCACTGCAGCCTTCAGCGAGTGCTCCTTCGCCACGTCTACGCTGATGGTTCTGCCTTTTGAGTATATATAAAATATTGCCTCTTGCGAGTCGTCGAGTCTTGATAGAAACAGTTAATTCTCACAAGTTTGCATGTGTAAGACTTCTCACTGTTGGTTGGAATAAATGCTTTTCCAGGACGTGGGGCGCCAAAAGGAAAGACTGGTCGTGGTGGGCGCCAGAAAAATCGTTTTGGGATTCCTGGAACTAGTCAGTCAAACCTTCCAAATAGTCAGGCGAGCCAAGATGTGGTGTCCCAGCCTTTCTCCCAGGGTCCACTGACTCAGGGGTATATCTCCATGAGTCAGCCATCACAGATGAGTCAGCCTGGGCTCTCCCAACCAGAATTATCACAGGTAAGCAGAATCTGATGTATAGTCTACTCTTCTTCCGGGTTTTATGTTGGTGATCTGTGTGCATGCACATCCTTGTTTCCTAGTGCTGAGGAAAACGGAAACTAAAACCATTTTCAGTGACTCAGCCACGGCATTTCATAACTCTTCCACTTGGTGGACTTCCCAAGTATCCTCAGGCATAAAAGTGAAACGCTGCATGGACAGGCTTCAACTCGAGCCTTAACTTTGAACTGCTTGCCTGTTCAACAGCCAGCTATCGCAGAAACCTTTGTATTTGTGGAAATTCTGCAGCAGAAAGAGTAGATGTAAAAAAAAAAACAAAAAACCCAAACAAACCCACAACCAAACAAAGCCCCAACAAAACCTCTCGGACTGTATCGTGAACCTTGGCTGCCAGGTATTCTGCTTTGTAAGGGAGCACTTGAGCTTGATAATGAGTTAGAGGCTTAACACACACTTTCATTTTCAGGACAGTTACCTTGGTGATGAGTTTAAATCTCAGATTGACGTGGCGCTGTCACAGGACTCTACTTACCAGGGTGAACGTGCATATCAACATGGCGGAGTGACGGGACTGTCACAGTATTAGAGTGTAAGGCACCCGAGGTTGACGCCTCTGCTTCTTACTCGGATTTAAGTTCATGAACACAGTGTCTGTCTTAAGAGTGACATCCCTAATGCGACTGTTGTTTTGCTTGCTTGCTTTCAGGTTGAGGAAGAAGAGCTAAGCTTGTGTGGAGCTTAGTTCACCGGCATTTTATTCTGGGTAATAAAAAAAATAAAATAAAATGGATACCTGTTTTCCACTGCTAAAACTGAAGCACCACTGTGTGAGAGCAACAGGAGAAAGAAACCAACCAACGGAGAGGAGAGAGAGAGAAAGGAGCGCGCGCGAGAGAGCCCACTGCTAGCTCACTGAGACAAGGAGACTGACCGGAGAGGAGAGAGAGCACCGAAGGACTGGCTGGCGCCTCACTGGGAAGGCAACTCACCCTGAAATGAGTGGTCAGCTGAGTCCCTGCTCCCCCAGTCAAACAAGCTCGAGAGAAGGGCCTTAAGCAGGTTTCACTTCATTCCATACTTCTCTTTGCGAGCAGGGCATTACTTTTCAGAGCAGATGGGGAGAGGAAAACCCTCATCTCAGAGTTGTTCTCGTTTTAAAGGGGTACTATATTTTAGCAGTAACTGTTTACATTTTTAGAAGCAGAGTATCGAGAGAGGGAGAGAGTTCCTGACTAAGCGACAGCAAGCCAAGCAGAAATCCAGCAGAACATAGCTGATGCTCAACTCTGAGATGCAGGTTTTGTTGTCCAACACTGGCTCTGAAATCCTAGTGTCATCGTGTCGCCCACATTCTGAACGGGTCTTTCGTGACAAGGTGGTTTTAAAGAGATTCTTTCAAAGGAGCACTGAATTTTTAGAAGTTCTGTCTCTGAATTCTTAGTGGTGGACCTGGGAGATCCTTGTTCTGAGAAGCTTACAAAAAGTTTAAAACAAAACTAAATTAGAGCACCAAACTTGAGAACTTTTCAGCGTGATTAAAAGTTGCAGCAATCAGCCTCTTCTTCCTACATTGGATAGCAGTTAGTGAAAGGAGCCTGCGCGCTCGAGCAGGAGGAGGGTTTCAAAGTGTTTTCTGTATGCTTTAATTGGCTACTGTCTGAACTCTACTCTGTGAAAAACAAGCCTTTCTTTAAGATGAACTTTGCGCTTGAAAGGGGATGGGTTCCTGTGCCCTTCGGCCCTGGAGGAAAAGATGCTAACAGGCCTGCTTTACTCGCTCCCTCAGATCTGGGGAAGAAGTAGTGGAAACTGGGGATTATATTGGTTTTGAAGTAAAGACTCTACAATGTTACCGAAGCAGGTTGGAAAAATGGACAAAGCAGGCAGTCGTTGGAAGGTGGCCTCTGATAGCTGGGTATAGTTAGAGATAATGGGTTAGGCTTTTGTGTGGCTTCTTCGGTGACTAATGCAGATAGCTGAAAGATTCAGGTGTTGAAAACCAAACCCGGAGCCTATTTTTCAGGTAGTGGACACGGCTGTGCCATCAATGCTGGCTTGAGAAATAGCTGCAAGTCAAAAGTGAAAACAGCACATAAGAGAAGCCATCCAATTTCTAAGTTGTACCCATGTCTTAAATAAGTCATATGGGAACACTGGGAGCATTTTATTTCTGTCTAAACCTTTTTAGAAACAGCGCAGAGAATTTAAAATTCCTACAGACCCATTTTTACCAGATCCCTAAATTGGACTAACCTCTACCTCCTAATTGGCAAAGAACAGTAGAGTGTGATTCACTAACCTAGGTGTTTTTAAAGTTTGAATTAAGTTAGCTTTATACTCAAAGGGCTCCAAGTGTTTCTAGTCTTTTTTTTGGGGGAACTCAAAATACCTCTCATATGAATGTACTTAAATAACGTAAAACCCACTTTTTGTAAACTGGGGGGAAAAGCCCTTTCATTACTGTCCTTTCTGTAGATCGTTGACCCGCTTTCATAACCTGTATTTGCTGTAGTTTTTCAGGAGTGTCTCTCCCCCAGTGCAGACCTGGTGTAGCATACCCACAACGCGTGAGTAGCGTGCACATAAACATGGAGCAGGTGTTCAAAATTTTTCATTCAGTCCTGCAGCGAACGTAGTTCGAGAACTGCAAAAGAAACTTTCCAGAAATGAAAACCATTCTTTTCTCATAAAAAGCCTCCAGAGTTTAGACTTCTAAAATGTGAAAGAATGGAGACACAGGCCACCTTCCTTCCTTGTAAGATGGACTGTTTTATTTATTAACATTGCCGAAGGGCTTTTTAATTTTTTTCCTTCTGTAGGCTGCGTAGTTGCATAGACTTTTCTGATAGGTTTGAGCTGTAACCCTCTGTGCAATGCAATCCATTGAGTAACGTAACCCCCTCCTCTCCCCTCGCCCCCTTTATTTCACTGATGGGAATGCTTGCCTCTGCTTTGTGCTGGTTTTTTCCTTTGTAGCAGTTACTCTGAGTTTTATAAACCCAGGCATCAGTGCTAGCACGGTGTTACTCTTTTTTGATTTTGTCTCAGTTTGTTTTAAACCTGTTTGTCATCGATAAAATATTAATAAACAGCTCTTGCATTCAAGGTGGCCCCTAACTTTCAATGATGAAACCATGCAACATTCATTAAAACTTAGTCTGATTGTATAAACTTCCAAGTTTATTACTTTTTTTAAACACAGACTAGTACAAAAGTGTGGTGTGTGCATAGCGTACATGGGTAAGCAAATGAACTGTGAAAACTCTGTTAAATGCCCTACCCCCTTCCCTCCTCTGGCTCAAAGGGGACGGTGCTGAGCCCTGCGGCGGTGGTCTGTGCCCGGGGTGCAGGGGGGAGCCGCCCGAGTTACAAAAGGCTGGTCCTAGAGGTGACCAGATCTCCTCCCTGTGCTGCAGTAATGAAAATGGCATTTACCTGTGTTACAGGTGGGTGCTCAGCAAAGCTCAGCCGGGCTCCGGTCATGGGTCCTGAGGTGGCTCAGCTTCAGTGTTTAAGCCTGGTCTTGTACGCAGGGTGGTGCCAAGCTCCTTACAGCTACTCCAGGGCTGTGTCTGGTCAGTGCCGTAACCCACCTCCTCACCCCTGCCCAGACTCTCAGTGCTAGGATGGGGGGACAGGGGGACGGTCACCCTCCGGCATGTTGGAGAGGCAGGTAAGCAGTCTGCTACCCCTGCTCCCTGGGAAAGGAGCTGAGCCCTTCAGGCCCCATGTCTCCTGCTACACAGGCACAAAAAAACCTAATACTTAAAGGTTTTCTTAATCCTGCCTGTCTTAAACTTGAAAGAAATGGCTTCTGCTTGCTTTAAGTCCTACTCTAAGCCCTTAAAACATTTAAGTGCTTGAAATGGGTTTCAGCATAGCTGTTGTTCATCAGCTGGAGTAAAGCAGGGCTGACCTGCCCTGGAGCTCCTGGCTAGTCCACGGCACTGTCAGGAAACGCATTTGGACGTGAGAACATTAGTACACCACACAGCTAAAGTACTCGAGCTACTCCTGTCTTGCTCTTCAGCTACACGCTTCAGGGGTGTTAGCAAAAACACTGTCACAGGGGCCAGGAAGGGCTTTCCTCTGCAAACCCAACAGTGGTTAGACCTTCAGTGCTTCCCTGGAGGCAGAAGGCCCAGCTTAGCTTGGTACCACTTCAGCAGACCTTGAAGACAATACAACATTGCTACAAAAACAAGATGATGATCTCTGCTAGAGTGTCAGGTTCACATTAAAAAAAAAAACTAAAACTAAAAAAAAAACCTAAAAAAAAAAGAACCCACACAAAAAATTCAAGTCTAACACTGATTCCTTTTCTGTTCCCCCTTGCCCCAACAAAAGCAAAGCCACAGGTGTGTCGGGAAAGCCTCAGTGCCCAGCCCAGGGCCCCACGTGAGCACTGGCCAGCACAGGCACGGAGAAGGGCTCGGCCGCTGTGCCCAGGCATTAAACCTCCAGCGGCCGCGAGAAGGCAGAGCCCACGTGCCGGAAGGTGGAAGAAGAGAGACAACTTCTCCGTCAGTGCTCAGAGGAGACGCCGCAAAGCTGGGTGGCTGCCGCACAGCACCGCTCCGCTAGCTCTTGTTAGTGGTGTTAAACAGAGTCGGTAAGAGCACGGCCACGCCGCGGCGAGGGGCTGGGTACCGCAGCCAACCAGAGAAAACAAATGGAACAAAACTAACCCTAAAATGCACAGGGCTGTAACGCTGCTGCGCTGTGCGGAGCTGCCCTTGCCTGATGCTCGGCTGCCATCTGCCATCCAGCCGCTGGGGAGGTGGGGAAGGAACGGCCACAGGATGCACCGCGCTGCTCTCATCGATTTGCAAATGAGGTAAATGAAATACTGACTCACAGCAGGGCTTGGGAGGGAACAAAACCACCACCGACTCCGCTGCGCCACCCTGTGCCCACCTCTGCAGCGGGGCACCAACAGCCCCCTGCTTTACCCGTGCTTTCCTCGGCCAAAAAACCACCCGTCGCACAGAACCTGCCCCTCGGCCCGCGGCTCCCACGGGCTGCTTCCGACAAAACCTCGGCACCTCCGAACCACGTACGCCCCCCGCCCCATCGCCGCCCGAACCGCACAATAAAAATAGCTCCCAGAGGAAAAAACAAGAGAAACCCCGCGCTCCTCCCGGCTCTGCCTCCGCTGCGGGGAGGGATTCAGTCACACAGAGCTGCAGCGACGCCGCTCGTGCCATGACACCATCCCTCTCCCTGCAGCGGGACCGGAGCTGCCGCATCACCTCCTCCCGGCCCAGCCATGTCCAGCCCACCCCGGCACCAGGGACCCAGCAGCATCATTTCACCAAAACTAGTCATTTCTTTTTGCACTAAGCAAGCTGCAGCGTTTAGCCAAAAAAAGCACTCTCCCGCACGGGTGCCGCGCCAGCAGCAGCTCGGCCAAGCGCAAGGGGGTCTGGGATTCACAGCCTGGTGCCACCAGCGCCCGTGGAGAACGGAATAGACCACCAGCACCAGACTTGATCATAATCCCGTGATACGCAGGACGGCTGCTTGGAGGGCCGAGCACCCAGCTCTTCCTAAATCACAACCCCAGTGGCGATCCCTTCGTGGCAGACCTCCGCCCCGGGGAGCCCTGACCCTCATCGCACCAAACGGGAAACTCCCTGAACACCAGCACAGAGGGGATTTAACACACTTGGATTTATTCCATCAATCATTCATCGCTTCAGCCAGGACCCCACGGCACACGCTCCCCCAGCCGCTCCGCTATCGGCAGCCACACTCATCCACCACCATGTCCTCGTAGTGCCTCAGCACCACGTTGTCGTTGTTATCGTAGTAGAGGATGGAGATGGGGGAGAGCCTGACGGGGACGCAGCAGGGCTGGGGGGTCCCCTCCGGGTCCAGCGAGTGCACCATGGTTTGGAGGATGGCATGGTTGGTGCTGTTCAGCTCCGCCGTCAGGGGAAAGGGGCACTCACCCAGGCAGTAATTAGCCATGTAGCCCTGCGGGGCGATGATCCAGTTCTCCCAGCCAACGTCGCTGAAGCTGATGTAAAGCCGCCTGGGCTTGCAGAGGTTGCTCGGAGTGACGGGGGCGTAGTGAGCGCTTCTTCTCCTCCTGGAAGCCTTGCACTGCTGCTGGCTGAGGGTCACCACCAAGAGAGAGGTGTCCAGGAAGGAGTCGATGCTGGCACAGAGGCTCTGCAGCCCCCCGCGCGCCAGGGACGATGCGCCGTCGCCGCCGCTCACCGAGATCTCCAGGATTAAGCCCAGATTCCTGCTGTACGTTCTCCAGTCCTTCGCCACCCCGCTCAGGTTGAAGAGCAGAGATTTGTGCAGCTGGGCGAAGGACTGCTCCACCAGCAGCTTTCGGCCGTGCTCGTGGGAGGGCATCCCCCGTAGAGACATCTGGGAGGTTTGGTAGAGCCGCAGCTCAAAAACCTGCCCCTGGCTGGAGGTGTGGTAGGAGTTGTGGCTGAATTTGATCTCTAGCTGAGCCATCGTCAAGTGCTCACCCTCCTCCAGCACGGAGAGGTTAAAGTACAGACGCTTCTGCAGGCACAGCAGCCTCTGGGGCTGCCCGTTATGAATGAAGTGGCCTGACAAAGAAGGAGAAATAGAGGTGGTGGTGGTTGAACCCTGTTACGGTGAGCAGGATCGGCCTCCCAGTGCTTCAATTTAAGCTCTCGGCTGCGCAGCAAGGGGGAGCTGGGGCTGACAGAGGTCGGATCGAGGTGACAAGGCTGCAGCAGGGGCTATCAGCCCGATGGCATGGCCTTGGGAAAGGTCTGGAGGCGCAAACTGGGATGCTACAGCCATTCCAGCATCTCCTGTAGATGCTACTTAACATCTTGGGGCGTTATTTTGCCCCAGCTGTAAGTATCTCCCCCCGGGACAGGGGGGTTGTTGTGGGTGCCGGCCATTTGGGACGGAGGGGAAAGGAGACCAAATAGCAGCAAATTTGAGGAGCTGGTAAGCTGCCTGTTTTAGCCAGCCCTAGGTTTCCACTGGAAACCTGGAGCCACGAAAGAAATGAGCTCCATGGTGTCTTGAGACCTACAGGACACCGACCAAACAGTTCCCATGTAACGGAGAGCGGCTCAGAGAGGCCACAGGCTGAAGCAGCCAGACGTGCCGCATGGTCAGCCAGAGGCAGGAGGACAAAAAGGAGGAGGGGGGGGGACGCAGACAAATGGCCGAGCATCCCGTTCCACCCGAAGCTGGGTGCTGGTCCTACCCGCTGCACCCCCAGCCACGCTACCACTGCCCAGGCGAGGAGTCACCTCCACCACCACGAGCCCAATGGACCCAGGGATCAACCCAGCATCTCTGGACTGCATTAGGCGACTCCAGGACAGAGCCTTGCGCAGCCCCACACCCTCACCCGCTGCCTCGTCTACTGACTCATTTCTAAACTGTAAATAATTATCTACAACATCCAGAGGGACCAGAGATTACACAGCAGTGATTTCTCCTGGAGACGGAGGACACTGCCCTGTCCTCCCGCCTCTCCTACCTACACCCAAGAGACAGAAAAGGAAGGACTGGGGCAAAGTCTCCCAGCCCAGAGATCAGGGGGCTTCCAAAAGGCAGGACCCAAACCACAGCATTTCTGTACCTTGGTCAGCGAAGACACGGATGATATTCCCAGGGACATTAAATTCCTCCACCCTACAAGCATCCGCCAGGTCTTTGTTTGTAGAAGGCAGCATCTTTCTCTTCTGGAAGATCCTCCAGAGCACAGATGGCACGGGAACGGGGGTTTTGGGGCTGGGCTTGGCGCTCAAACCCAAGGATTTTAACAGTAAACTTTCCTGCAAACTTAACTCCATCCCCAGAACCACGCTAAAGAGAGCCCAGGCGAGGCCGGCTCTAAAGCTGGCGTGCGTGGGGAGAAGCCACATTGCTCTGCTCTCCTTCCCACAGACAAAGAGCAGCCTGGGCTGGGGACCTGAAGACAGGGGCCAGGGGGGTGTTGATTGCCTGATTGGAGCCTTTGATCTGGTTAGTGCTCAATTAGCACTGAGGGATTCCCAGGATTGGGCAGAGGGTGTGTGAAGCTCCCTCCAGGCTCCCTGGGACCTGTTAACCCTTTGAGGCTGCGCGGCAGGAGGGCAGCTGCCCTCCCTCGGAGCTCCTACAACATCTCCACACCATCGAGGTCCAACAACAAAGTCCTTGGTGACGGGGAAGAGGCTGCTCTTTCCCACGCAAAGCTGCCGGCAAGTCGAGCACTGCTCCCATTCGCTGCAGACATCCCACCCAGACCCAGGGGGAGACGCAGATCAGGGTCTCCTCTTGCTCCCTCCTCCCAAATGAGCTTTTTTCCCCCCCCTCCAAGTCATGGCATCCAACACTTCTCTCTCTTAAGGCCGTCAACTTCCAGCACACCAAACTCTCGCTTCAGCTCCCCTGCCCGCGCAACACGCAGCCCCAGGGCCAGCGCAGAAAGCCATCAGCACCCGCCCCCGGCACTCGCCCCCGGCGCAGGGTCCCTGCCCCAGCCAGGCAGAGGGATCCCCACGGCCTCCCCGTTTGCACAGCCCCTTTCTAGCCGTCACAGCAGGCGGCACACCTGATGTTACGCACACACAAGTTACCCAGCTACATGGGAAGCCTGGGCAAGCCGGCGCAATAAAATTCAGTTTACCCACGCACGGGCTGAGTAGGCACCGCCATTACCCCAACTCGACACCGTCGCTGCCCCAACTCTGCTATGACTGAGCAGAAGAGAGGCCTGGGATATCGGTTCCCTTCGTTTCCTTCTTCTGCGTATCCTGCTCGAAAGGCAAGGAACTAAAGCACCGAGATGCACCCCCCTGAAACCCTGCTAGGCGACGGCGAGTGAGAAGGTGACGGATCCTGCCACGGCTTGGGACAGTTTCCATCAGCCCAGGTCACATTTTGCTTTCCGTTTACCGAGGAACTTTCCCTGTGGCTCACACAATGAGCCTGGAGTTGAATCAATACCAAAACCAAACAATAAAAAAAAAAGGAAAAAACCAATTAACCACCCTCTGATGCCTGGGATTAATGCCCTGGAGCCCCCTCCGCTGCCTGTTGCCCCCGGCCGGGAGGGAGCACGCAGGAGCTGAGGGTCCTGGCCCCGCGAGAGGACAGCAGTGGGACAGTCTTGGTCTGAGGGGCTGTAAAACCCAGAGGGCTTCCCGGCAGAGGCACGCAGCCCAGCCCAGCCTCGGGGACCCGGCAAGGCTCGGGGCTGGTGCTGCCTGGAAAACCAACACTGGGCGGAGAAACTGTTTGTTCTTTACTTGAGCAAGCAGACTGGGTGAGGGTCTAGAGGTGCCTCGGCAGGGGACCCTGCAGGACTGGGACTGGCTTTTTAAGCAACTATAGGGCTTACATAGGCTTTTTAAGCAAATTAAATCTCCTGGCCCTCATCCGGCAGGACAGGAGGCTGGAATAATGCTCCAGGGCTGGGTTTCCAGGCAGACCTGCTCATGGGGACTGTGCTGTGCCTCCAGATACGTGTGGGCAGCTCTGTATTAGTGAGCCCTCCCGAGGAGGAAGGCTCAGAGGTGCACTGCATCACCTCCCCAGTCCCTGCTTGGCAGCTAGAGAAGAGCGGGCTTTGGGCTCCCTTTGCCTGGGAGAGCGATGCCAATGGAGGAGAGGACGTTTCCCTCCCCAGTTTGATGCTGGGTCAGAGGACCCTTCAAGGGCTGCTGAGGAAGGGTCTGCGGGAGGGTCCAACGACAAAGACGGGGGAAATCGCAAAGGGACTGAGAATAGCCGAGCGATGGAGCGACAGAAGAAACACCAGGGGACCTAAAGCCGGCTCCAAATCCTACCTGGACCAGCAAAGCCACCAGCCTCTCAACTGAACCAGCACGGACTGGCTACAGAAAGCACATCAGCATCAGGTGCAGCCTGGTCACAGGCAAGCCCTGGGAGGGGCCTGATCCTGTCAGTGGCATCTCTTCCCCGGCGCCGGGCAGGGGATGAAGGGGTATCGGGGAGGAAGTTCTCCTTGTGCCTTTCGTTTGCTGGGTTTGAGTGTAGGGTCCCGGGTCAGTCCCCAGATCCAGCCAGGCTGCCCAGGCTGCAGCAGCCACGCTCCCCTTACAACCGCTTGTCCTTTACAAGTCCGTTCTTCAGGTGCATCCTGCGAAAGAGAGCACAGCAGACGGTGAGCCTTGGTCTCTGCACAGACTCTCCCTCTCTTACTTTCACAAATCACTACTGAGGTCGGACCTGTCTTGACAGGCTCAGGCAGACAATTTGTCCCCCGTCAGCCAGAGCTGCCCCGTGGGATGCAGCATCTTGCCAGGCTCTGTGCTCACCACGTGAAGCGCAGATGCTGCTCAGAGAGAACAGCCTCAAGAGCCAGTCCTACACGAGCAGGGGAAGGGGTGGGTGAGGATTCACGGGACAGAAAGATGGACGGACACACCACAATGCCTAGGCATGAGAGACCTTCCTGATGCCTGCAGCAATGTTTTATACTCGGTGTCAAGGCATCCTGCTGCTCTTCTGTTTTCCAGCCCAGGGTGAACCCTTTGACAGTGGCTCCAGAGCCCTGGGAGGTCTGCCAGCATCCCTTCCCCGAGCCCACAGATGCTGTGCATGTGCGTAATCCCCCCCCTGCCCACATACCCTTCTTTCAGAGCATTGGGCAGCTGGAGTCCAGCCTCTTTCTTCTTGACCGTTGTGGTTTTCTTGCTGTCCTCCACGTCGTACTCGCGCACATCGTTCACCTCTTGCATCTGCCCCATCAGCACCTTGGCCACGAACAGGACGATGTACTGTGGGAGGAGAGACACCGTCAGCCACCAACCCCAAGGCTCAGAGCTGTTCGACCCAACCTACTCCCTCCCGTTTGCCAAGTGGGACCTTTCTCCGCTGTCCTCAACCCCGAGAAGGGCAGGGCAGATCCCTCTGGGATGGCCAAAGCCCCGCGCGATGCGGTTGATGACCTGCAGCAGCGGGAGGCAGCACTCCTGCAACCACTCTTAACTGATTTAATCCCCACAGGATGATGAACTTGGATGCTACCCAGCTCTGCCCAGGGCTGAGCTTGCTGGCGTGAGCCCTCCAAGTCCACCCTTTCCACCCCCCCACCAAAGCTTCAGGGGATGCCAGAGCATTTACACCCATATCAAGTTCCAGCCTGCCATGACCGCTGTTATCGCTCCCTCCCCGTGGATCCCTGGGGTGCGAGACAGTCTGAATTCCAGCTCAGAGGAGCCCCCCCGGGCACTGACGTGTTTCCCTCCTCCCCTCCCAGCCATCCCTCGGTCCTCCGAAGCCTCCCCCATCCCTGCAGTCCCCTCAGCCACCCCCGAGACAGGCAGGCAGCAGGCGCGATGCAAGAGCAGCAGAAGAGGGAGAAGCTAGCGTAGGGGTTGCTGAGCTCCCCCTACTCACCAGAAACCAGTAGATGTTCATCAGAGTGAGGACAAGGAGCAGAGCATTGAAGAAGAAGTAGAAGGGGATATTAGGGACCGACTGGAGGCTGGAGTAGCAAGTGGCGTAGAGCACCTTGAGGGGAAACCAGTAGAGACGGAACCAGAACCTGCCAGGACAGAGGGAGCAGGGTGGGTTTAATGACCCATGGGGATCCCAGGAGAGTGGGAGACCCAGCGCAGCTTCCCCCAGCACAACCTTCTGCCTCCAGGCAGCCCCCGCCAGCTCCCCCTGCAGTCCCTGCTCTTGGCATCTGGCTTGGGCTTGCAGGTCTGGCTCTAGTCAGGACTTCACACAGACCCTGTGAAAGGGCAGCTATTGAAGGGAGAATACAGTTTCTGTGGGCAGAAAAGGCTTGGCGCCAGAGGCAGGGCAGAGGAAGGGCTTTCTCAGGGCAGAGAGGCAGGTCTGCACTGCAGACTCTCTCAACTGGAGGGGGGACAGGAGGGGAATATAGCTAGAAGGTTTTCTTAGTCCTGCGCATCCCTTGTTTATCGCTTAAAACCTTCGCTGCTCTCCCCGCCTCAAATTGAGGGCTCTTGTTGCCACCCCTGCTTTTCAGAGCAGCCCACAGAGACGGAGGGAGACAAAGGGACAAATGAGGAGCGACAACCTGCGATTTACCCGTCTTTATTCTTCACCTTTTTTTTTTTCCCTCCCGCCTTGCCCCAAGAGGAACAGCAAGGCTGGAATCTGGGACAGCCCTACCTCCCTCCCCTTTCCTTCTTGCAAAAGCACTTCTTACTGCTAAAACCAAGCGAGTGGGAAAATGGAAACAGGTCCTCCTCCCCTGGGGTCATTTGTCATGCTGCAAGCGAGATTTCACAGGCACTTCTGTGGTGACAGACGGCAAAGTGACTACAGAAGGATTCCAAGCCCAGCATGGGGTCAGGCTCTGCGGGGAATCTCTTCCCAAACAGTTTTTGAAAGGGCTTGTTCCCATGCACACAAACCCAGCCGCCTGTACCCCGAGGCACGCGGGAGGGGGGGGGATTGCAAAAGCTGGCAAGGACGGTTGGAAGTGGGATCAGGCAGACAAACTCACCAGCTGATGCTGAAGGTGAGGCAGCCAATGTTGGAGATGACATCGTTGAGGCGATGATAGACTCCTCCCCGGTGCTTGAAGTAGACGTTGAGCTTGGTGAATTCCAGCTGCACATCATTGACGTCGTGCAGGAAGAGCACGAGGATGCCCACGTTGTGGTACCTGTAGGGAAAAGGGGAGCGGGGAGGGAGATGTGTGGGGTGGTGGGTTGACGTTAGCACCCAGCACCCACGGTCCATCTCGCCAGGAGCAGACAGACTCCCTGAATAATCCAGCCAACCAGGCCTGGCACGGCACAGCGTAGCACCGTGCTGCAGGGCAGGTCTGGCACTCTGCAATGGCGCATGAGCACCGGGGTTGCTGCGATAGCACGGAGGCAGGGCAGAATCCACACCAGCCCAGCAAGAGCCCTCCTGCTACATGCTCGTGAGCACAGAGAGGCTGCAGCTTTCGCTGCACAGCTGCCCAAGGCTGGCCCGGGCACGCTGCGGAGGGGCAGCGTCGCAGCCAGGGTCCTCACCTGAAAGCGTAGGAGAAGGCTATGAGGGTCAGCGTGACCACGTGGTGGAGAAGCATGACCACCGAGTCCTTGCGCCACGTGTCCATGTAGGCGGTGGCATAGATGGAGTGCCCGTAGAAGCTGCACTGCAACAGGTAGGCGATGGCGATGTCCGTGGGCACGTCCATGCCCTTCTTCCAGTCTGGGGTGGGACAAAGACAGCCGGGTGAACCCGGAGCCACAAGCACAGAGCCTCCGTCAGCAGCAGGGAGTCAGGAGTGCGAAGAGCGGGGAGCAAGCAGCAGCCAGAGCTGCCCCAACGCAGCCCCAGCCCTTCGCTGTGCTCCGGTCCTCCCATTCAGGACCTCACAGACGCAAAGGAGGCAAAGGCTGGAGGAGAACCCAGCTATCCTGGCTCCCAAACTCTGCCTCTGGCGTCAGACCCACTCCCTCTCCTAGATTTAAGGGAGAAACCTTGATTTACTTCTCTCCTGGCTTTAACTACTCAATCCCGTTCCCCTCCATAGCCGACACATCCCAGCCCCTGCAATAGCCACTAGGTGACTCTCTCTGTAACGAAATGAACGGAGGCAGCCTGGTGTGCCCTTTCTGGACCCACAGCATCACAGAAGCAGCAATTTAGGGGTTTAGGCTTCTCTTTCGCTCGCCCCAACTCCCATTCCCCTGTTCCTATGAACCTGGGCATCCTCATCCATACCCGCTTCTCCCTGGTTCTCACTGTACCGTAAAAGACGGATGGTGGGTCATAGAAGAAGGGGTAGTCGGTGAAGAAGAGCAGGTAGATGCCATACGACCAGGATAACGTGTAGAAGAGCAGCTTCCAGGCACTCTCAGGCATCTTGGCAGCATCTTTCGGCTGCAAGTTGCACCACTCCCCGAAGGGCTGCAAGAAGAGGGGAGAAGTCTAGTCACACAGGGCAAGACGACAGGCCCTGGGGAGCCCGGGGCAGAGCCCACCACGTCTCCAAGAGACTCGAGCGCTGCATGCTGTGTGCACTACCAGGCAGGGCAAAACCAGGGCCAGGAACCCCGTTTTTCTGGCCTTCTTTACAGCACGAATAAGGAGGTCAAAGAGGGTCCAGAGAGACCCTGAAGCAGGGAAAAACATGAGGCTAGAGGCCCTTCCACTCAGCCTTAGCCACCCCGGAAAGCTGCAAAAGCAGAGCCTTGCGGAGAAGGCAGAAGCCCAGGGCATCCCATGGTCTGGGCACCACTCCATCACCCTCGCTCCAGGAGCGGGGCCGACCACAGATGGCTTTTGCAGAACAGAGTCAATAACTAATAAAATAAAAATCAAGTCCTATCTGCACAAGGAAACCCAGAAGAGGAAGCTGTAACAACACTATCCTGTGCATACGGACCTTGCAGCGCTGCCAACTCCCAGAAAGAGCCTTGCAACTGAGGAAGCAAAGGCTTTGCAGAGTCCTACACGCACAGCCGCTGCTGCTCCCCAGCCAGCACGGCACAAGACCACCCCGCGTGTGCAACCAGCGCTGGAGGGGGCCAGCTTTGCAGGCAGCGAGTCAGTAAAGGCGGGGGCACTGGGTGCTCTTGCTCTCTCACACCTATCCGTGCTCACCCGTGTTCCCAGCAGCTTTTCTAGCTGGCCAGTGCCGAAACGCTGCCGGTTTTCTCCCCGTGTGGTTTGCAGCACCCCTCCCACCGGTCGGGACTCAGAAACAGGAGGCAGAGCCTCCCCAAATACGGCCAAAGCGAGGGAAGGGAGGACGAGCAGATCTGCAGATTGCTCAGACTATTCAGAACGCAACTTTCTCACCGCGAGCCCGCCGCGTTCCCGAGGACGATGGGTACCACCCAGCTCTCCCGACACCCGCACCCTGCAGCAGTGCGAGAGCTGGGCCACCGAGGCCAGGGACAACGTGGAAATCACGGTAAAAGCGAGGCCCCAGCATTAAGCAGCCTCAGCTCCCCAGGAGTAAAATGGAGCAGCTGAAGCTACCCTTCGTCTTAGACCGTGCGCCGGAGAGCGAGCGATGCTGCACGCCGAGCGCGCCCTGAGCTCAGCCAGGGCTCCGGGCATGGATGTTTTCCCTCCGTGGCAGCTGAGCAACGCCAGGCACCATTTCTGCTCCTCGTCATGAGAGTGACAGAGCCATATCAGCCCTGCCGACCTCCGCGGCCCCTGGCTGCGGCTGCAGGGGAGCAGTCAACGCAGGGGAGTGTGGCTCAAGGTCCAGAGGGAACCATCGCTGCCCGAAACACAGATAATGCCCAAAGGCCCCCCGGCTGAGAGCTCTCCAGGGAGAAACCAGATAAGCTCGAGATGAAAACAAAATGCCTGCAAAGCAACCGTACCCTGCCCCAGGTCAGCACTTTCTGCAGCCAGCGCTCAGCTCCTCGATGCTCAAAGGCTATATTAAGGCCCCAGCTGTCCCCGGGCAGTGGCTGGTCTGGCTTTTAGCCCCTCTCTGCATCAGATTTTTCAAAGGACTCCACTCCAAGCATTGTCCCTGCTTTGTTCCAAGCTCTGAATTTCCCAGCGCTGGTCAGACCTGGACGCAGCAACCCCACAAAGCTCTGCCAAGTTCTCCATATCCCCTCCAGCTAGAGAGACGCAGCTCTGGCCTCCCCTTACGCATCTCGCATTCAGAGCATGGCCGTCCTCATTGAGACCAGGAACACGCTGCTGCCAAGGCTCCTTCCAACAGGAGCCACGGCAGGAAAAAGAGGAGGAAGCTTGAAGGGTGAATAAATAATGCAGAGACAGAAAGTCCTGAGCCCAGAAAGCATGAATTATTTGTGTCTCCATACAGCGGAGCACAGAAGCAGCTCAGAAACGGGGACAGCTCATCACTCTACCACGACAGCGAGCTGCAGAGCCCCCCTGCCACTCTTGCCCTCCTCAGCTGGGGCTGAATTTAGGATGCTGAGCTCAGCCTCAAATCCCTGTTGCAGCCTTGCAGCCGATCACCAGCCAAGTGATCGCTGCTTCTCTCCTCCCGAGCTCCCTGCCTGCAAAGGGGGAAGGACACCGCGTTTCTACCCCAGGGCAGGCAGAACTGATGACAAGGACCATCGCCCCCGGGGCAGGCACACGCTACTGAGACAACCAGCGTTTTATGGGCGCTCAGACCCTCGGCAGAGATGGCAGCAACGCAGCAAACTGCCACCACGAGCCTGCAGTCGCGGCCTGATGAACAGACCACGGCAGGCACGGCAGCAGCTCCCAGGCTGGAGCCAAAGCAAAGCCCAGGGAAGGACTACCCCGCTCCAGCTCGAGGTGGCTAATGCTCAGAGAGGTTTTAGCCCTCGCTGCGTATATGGTTAATGAAAAGGCCTGGAGAGAGCCCTCCTCCTCCCTTAAATAGCCACGGGCATCTCAGGCTGTACCCTGAGCACCACAGAAGCAGAGCTGGCTCTGGGGCAGACACAGGGAAGGACCGGGAGAGAACCAGCATCTCCCAGAACGCCGACCCGCACAGGGGACGGGGGGGGGCACAAATTTAACTCCCCAGGGAGGTCCCACCAACGCCTGGGCCGCTGGCACGGGGAAGCGCGAGCCAAGGAGACGCACGGAGCAGCCCACGGCGGGCGGGAGGCACAGCTGCCCTCTCCCTGGGGGTGGGAGATGCTCAAGGTGGGGAACGTCCTCCCCGGTACCCGGCTGCCGTTCCCACGGCAACGGCGCAGAGATGCCTGTTGCTACGGGTGACGGGTGCTGCAGCGGGAACAGCGGCTCTGGCTCCAGCTAAAAGAGCCCAAGGCTCTTGTGGCAAGTGATGTAATGGGGCTTCGCTTAAAGGGCAACCGGCTCTTCCTCCCTCCTCCTCCTCGCTACCCCACCACAAACCTTCTCAGGCATCCTCCGATTCACTTGTAAAATTCGGCGGTCGAGGGACGTGACTGTTCCCCCGCTCGCAGCGCCGCCCCGCACAACCTTGGGGGGCCGGGGGGGGGGAAGGAGCAAAGCAGTGGGTGAGAGCACGCTGCGAGAGCGGTTCGCAGCTGGAAAGAGAAACCAAATGGAAACTGTCGCTTGCCCACAGCTCTGCGGAGGTGTCAAAAAAAATACTCGTAGCAAAAAGCAAACGCGCGCTCTCTCCCTTTTCACAGCCCCCGGCCCTAGGGGAAAGCAGCCAGTGCCCTCAAGCCTACAACCAGCTAAAGCAGCGGGACACGAGTCCGTCCAGCAACCTGGCAGGCTTGCGGTGATGGGTTATGAATTGAGGCTTGTTACGGAGGAATTGTATCCCCCCAGACCGCCCCCATCGCCTCTGCCACCCCCCCAGCCTGGAGACGAGGGCTTGGCCAAATCCCAGCAGCGCTGCGTCTGGCTTCTGGGCACAACGAGTTCCCCAGAGGGACACAAAGGAACGGCTGGCACGAAGCACCCTCAGCCCAGGGAACTGGCAGCTTTACATCAGCTTTTACTCAATGCAGATGATAATGATGAGCAAGCAGAGCTCCGATTCAAAGCCTGGCCGCGACCAACAGCTACTGCCCCTTCCGCAGCCATGGCACAGCTCCCCGCAGCCCGGCGCGCTGCTTCCCCGAGCTGCGACGGTGCCTTTCCACCCCGAGGGACTACACCCCCGCCGAACCCGGCCGCTGCCAGGGATGGGGCTCAGAGCCTGCAGAAGGAAAGACCCGGTAAAATGTCACTGTTCTCTAAACACGAATAAATGAATCTCCCGGAGCCCGGAGCCCCAAGGGCAGTGGCTGTCACCCCCCTCGGAATGGGGAACGAACTGAGCCCGGCACAGCTCTCGCTGCTCCATCCCTGCAGCAGGCAGCGAGCCGCTCCGTGCCTCGGTTTCCCTGCCTGCACAGCAGCCGAGACACTGGGAAGCTGCGTTCGGCTCTGGACAACACTTCCCAGCTAAACGTGTAGAAAAAGGCACTGTGACAATAGCAGCAAACCAACAGACGTTATTTCTTCCTCGGTTCCTCTGCAAGCAGTAAAATCTGCCCTTAAGAGAGAAAAGCCATAGAAGACACTCTTTGAAGACAAGACACAGCTGCCCACAGGGCGCTGCGGGGGCTGAATAACCTCCTGATGCCTGACTGCTGACACAGCGGCGCAGGGAGAGCAGCCCCCGCTCCGAGACGCAGCAGCAGCTCAGCTTCGTTCCCCGGGGTGAAGAAAAGGCCCATTGTTGTGGCTTTCTCCCCTTGAGCTTCCAGGGTCTGTGCTTCGAACGGCGGGCAGAGCCCAGCGGGACGAGGAAACGGCGGCGCGGCAGAGCCTTCTCCCACCGCCGGGCTCGGTCGGCGTCCTCTGCTCTCAGCAGGGGTTGCGCTGGGTGGCAGGTTGTGGGGACAGCGATAATCCCCCCCTCGCTCAAGCCACACACCCAGCGCTGGGGCTTGGAAAAAACAAGCCTTGACAATACCGTAAGTGGAGAAAAGTTCCGTAAATCACTGCAAGGGGCAATAGGGACCCTTGCCTTCCGGCTTCTGCACCCGCCCTGGGGCTGTGCTGTATCACTTGCCTACAAACCCCGCTTTCCAGGGCACGTTTTTCAATTTAGACGACTCTTTTCCTTGCAGAGGACACTGCAAGGTCTGACAAATTTCAGCACCGCTAAGCTAGCGAGCTGACTGGCGTCTGGGCCAAAAATGGAAAACATTTACCGGCTGCAAAGGAAAGGCAGACGGCCGCTAAGGACGGAGGCGATGCCTGATGAACATCACCAGGTTCAGAGGCAGCTTTTATACAGAATGGATTTCGCTCGCTTACGGACTTACACTCGGCTGACTTTGGGGACTTCAACTCCCAGCAGCAAAGACGGCTCCGAGTGGTTTAGGGCTGCAAGCGTCTGCCTAGGCTCGCCACAGCTCCTCTGGATCATCCTTGTGCGTGAGTCCAGGCGTGCTCTTAGCTTTTCCTGTTCAAGTTCACTGCACCGCTCAAGACCTGCTTGGGAAAGGAGGCTGCCCGCCCAAGCTTGCTGAGCTCCGGGCGCTTCACCGAGCCTTTCCCCAGCAGAGTCGCCTGGTCCCATTCCAACGGCGCTTGGCCTCGGCGCTGCTGGGCTCAGCTGCCCTCCAGGATGTTTAACTAATGCAGGGATGCTCAGGTTGCTGCTTTTTAATCAAACTCCTCAGAGCCTGGCTCCAGCCGCTCTCCACGCAGGGGACACACCGAGGACGGTGGCTTTCGGAGGCCGATGGAGCCCAGACACTGACTGCGGCAGGAGGACAGGGCACGCAAACCAAGGAGGCTTCAAGGGGTGGGAACGCTTGCCTTGACCCGGCTCAGTCTTCATTTCTGACGATGGCTTGCAGCTCCAGTGAGCTCCTACAATCAGAGGTGCCCTGAGCACCGTTCGAGTTTGTGCACTCAGAAGTCAACGGGACGAAGAGCCAGACCCCAGAGAGGAAGGATTCGTCCCCCGGGCCTTTGCAGGCACGCCTGTGCCCCCAGTATAGCCGACGCTGAGGGTCTTTCCCTACCTAGTAACCCACACTTGCTCAGCTCAGTGGGATCTTTCCTACGCCAAAACAACTCCTTTCCATATTTACACCAAGCGAGGATTCCGTGAAGAGGCAACGGGCCAAAAATTCTCTTTGCTCTAAGGACGACGGGAAAACCACATCTAATGCACCCGTTGTAAGGGGGCGAAAGTCCACACCTTCAAATCCCACCCAAACCATCGCAGGCACAACCTTCACCTCCTCTTCAACCCAACTGAGACACCTTTTGCGGCAAAGATGTTGCGGGATGAACGCCGCTGTGGTCCTAGAAGAGAGCGAGGAGCCGACCTGCTCTCCACCCCGCTGACAAAAGCGGGGCCATGCAGACAGCCCAGGAAGAGCCAGGCGGCTTTAACGCGCTCCTTTCTCAGAGTAGCGGTCACGCACAGAGCAAAGTAAGGTGCACTTTACGCTCCAGGCTTCGAAGCCTTGTGGTAAGAGTCATTTCCTCTTCAGATGCAGAGAATCACCATCCGAGCAGCAAGCTTTATTATTTATAGCACGCACGAAAGCAGCTTTCTCTGGACAGTGAGTGGATTCATTTCTAGAACCGTGAGCGTTTCAGTTCTCGCAGGGAGCACTGAGAGATCCAAAAAGAGGACGGATGCTCTTTGAGCCTGCGCCGAGAAGCGCCGAGCCCCCAGTACAGGAGAAGTTTCCTCCCGGAGTCAAAACAGGAGGCCTTTTTTCTCCCTGGCTTTCCTCCCGAACGACCCCGCTCCAGCGCTGCCCGTACGGGGCCACGCAGTACAAACGGAGCTCCTAAATACCGCCAGAGGTTTTAGAGGGAAGCCACGACCCCCAGCTTCCCCAATAGCAAGTCCAGCAGAATAAACAAAGAAAAGCTTCAGATCCCTTAAAAAACATGCACAGGGCGAGTTGCCTCTCCCTGCCGCTACCTTTCCACCCATCCGCTGGGAAAAAGCCAGCGCTATCACAATTTCGCTTGGCATCTCATCACTGTAACGCATGCAGATGCGGCCACAAGAACCGGCTCCCACCAACCCCCCCCCCCCNATTACACGTGTGACCCACTTCTGCGAGGGAAGGCTACCTCGGCGCTCGCCCCAGCTGCCGAGCGTCCTCCGAGGGCACCGAGCGGACCCCGCAGCACAAAGAGCCTTTTTTCACGCTCCGATCGCCGCTGGCTCTGTAAAGGCGAGCCTTACGCGCGGAGAAACTGGAGCGCGCAGGAAATTACCTCCAAGTAGTTACAACGGCCCTAGGGTCACCTCCAACCTCGTTCGACCCGGTCCCAGCGTTCCCGGGCACTCTACGCTGCCCATCGGTAGCCACGGGTGGGGGTAACAAGGAGAAATTCAGTCCTACATAAAAACCCGGCACGTTTCCTTGCCCACGCGCCGCTTTAGCAGCTTCAAATGACCCCAGAGGACTTAGACTGGAACCTTGCACAAGGTCAAGATCTACCCCGCGTTACCGGAGAGGCAAAGACAACTCCGAACAGCAAAGGAGCCGCTCTAAAGGCAGGCTGGGGCGGTGGGTAGGGCAGAGAGAGGACAGCAGTTACCCGCGATAGCCTGATGACGGGACGCGCGGTAGCCGTCTTCAATCTGCGAAGCAGCCTCTGAAGGAAGCAGTGCACCCAGGGCACGAGGCCCGGCCCAAGGAGCCGCGAAGAACCGCGCGTGCTCTCGCAGCTGCTACTCGAGGCCTCGTGCCATCACCGCGCTCGCGGGTAGGCGAGAAACGGGCCGTCTCGGCGCCCCCGAGAGCCGAGGAGCATCCCCCGACCCAAAATATCGCGCCTCCGTCGCGTCCGCCTTTCGAGGCGAGCGTAAGGGCAAAAGCGCGCGGCGTCTCGCTCGGAAAGCGGCGCGGAAGAGCTCGCCTCTGCTGGGACCGAGCCATGGCGAGGAGGGGGGAGGTCGCCTTTCCTTACGTACGTTTTTCACATCGAGAAATTCAGCGGAGCCGTTCTTCGCTCCCGGGGACGCCCTGCTCACCCCGTCCCTTACCGGATTAGCGAGGAGGGGACGGCGGCCAGCAAACCCGACGGCGGGACGCTCGCATCCCCCACGGCGCGAAGGAGGTCAGCCCAGCGCTGCAGCCGTCCCCGCGCCATCCCCTCCGCCGCAGCACCGGGGAAGGGCATTTCTCACGCAAGCCACGGATGACATGCAGAAACGCGGCTTTCCCCTTCCCTGGCGATGGAAATAACCGGCGAGGCCTCCCGGGGCGCAGCCAAGGGGGTGGGGGAAGCGCTCCCCGGGCGGCGGGACGGGATGCTCGAGCCTCCGGGATGCTCGGTGCTCCGGGGATGCAGCCCCGGGTGAAGACGGGGAGTTCGGGGTGGGGGGGGAAGAGGATCTCATGCAACACC
>VZTV01052268.1:359-17079 GCA_013400875.1 Anhinga rufa
GAGCCATGTAAGACTGTATCTATGTAGGTTTGTGCAGAAATAATTGATTCCTTGTTCTGAAATGATAGTGTTTGGAAAGGAGAATACCCATGTATGATTGTAGCAATTTAATTTGAATTATCTCTTATGACTGGATTCAGCTGCATTGCCATAAGCTGTGAAAAATCAGCTGTGCTAGCTAAACAGAAGTTGATCAGACAGTTCTTGAGCTATCTCTATTAAATGTTAGGGTGTGAGGAAATTGCTGTTCTTTTCAGAGTTCATATTTCTTAAACTTCTTATATTCTTGTGCCATGCGCATTTGAGTTCAGGTTCTTCTGACCAGCAGTATCTCTTGAGGGGCATGTCTGCATCTTGAGTTCCTGTTGGCAAAAGGCCATAAATGGCAAGGTAACATCAGCCCACACTTAGTTTTCTTCATCATTACCCTTGGCTACAGGTTAGACGTGTGTCATCTACCTGTTGTTTTGGAAGGAGTTTTGAGTACTTAACCGTGCTTTCACTTAAGTTAATGGCTTTTAATAGTATTTTCTTCTTTTGTACCAAAATATAAAATATATGTTTTTGTCAGAATCTACCACTTCTTGGAGCCATTGTTATAACTAAATACACATCACTTGTATTAATATCTACAGCATACCTTTTAGTATTAGAGATGCAAGATATTTAATGTGTTGTTGAAGAACGTATACTAGGTAATACACTATCTTAAGGCCTTTTCTAGGAGAACTCAATGAGGTAGGGAACTCATATGGTTTTTTGGGCAAGGTCATCCAAGAACAGATCTGTGTGTCATGTGCTTCTGACCTGATGGTCCAGTGATACAATTAATGCTTATCCTTCAGTTGTCTGCTTACAAATTCTCAGAAATCAAGGCAGGTTTCCACCAAAATAATTAAGATTCAGCTTGGCCAGACTGTGAATAACCTAATCTAAGAGCATTCTTTCAACAGAAGGTTGGGCCAGGTCATCTCCAGAGATCCCTTCAAATATGGACTTTTCTGTGATTCTGTTAGAGGCAGTTCTGTTACTCTGGCTTGAAAAGTATGTCTGAGTATTATACAGTACCATTGCCTGACAAGCCACATAAGACATAAGAAAAGGACAGTTCCTCCAGAGCACTGTGCATTCCCTGTACCTCAGGACAAGGAAGCCAGATGGTTAGCCTGAGTAAATAAAAGACCAGTTTAGTTAGAACACAGATTATTTTAAGACTTCGTATTTGCATACCATGTAGAGAAGTTTCACGTATTGTTAACAAAAAAGCAATCGTGTTTCTTGATCCCTGTTAGCTGTCATGAGTTTTCATGTTTTAGTCCATTCTATATTTTTACCATCTTTGTTATAAAGCTTTCAGAAATACTGCTACTGATGTGTATTGGTTTATATGATCATTGAAACAGTCTTTAGTGTCAGTAGGAGATGCTTCAGCAGTAAGAGCTCTGCCCTTCGCCTTTGAAAGATTAACCATGAGAACGCATTTGTTGTAGTTTTTTAAAAAATAAATAAATAAATTGTAGTTTTGCCCTTCTACCTCAACTAAGTAGTATGCCTACCTAGAAATACTGCTAAATATGTACCTTATAATCTTATTAAGGCATTTCTGTCCATCTTCAGATTGTTGTAATTTCCTGAGAGGGAATCACAGTCATGCTAAAACAGGATATCTGACTGGATTCTCATAGATGAGAAACAGCCAGTTCAGGTGACTGTTTATCCTACAGGAGTTTGCACAGCTTCATTAGCTTCTTAGATTGATGTGCCAATAGGAAAAAGATGAGAAGCAGCTACCTAGAGTTCAGCACTTGTATTACAAAAGCATTAAGATTTAGCACTCTGAGCTCCCTACCTCAAATTCACAGATTACATAGACTTCTGACACTCATCACCTCTGATCATAGCTTGATGACTGTTTATATAAAGAAAAAACTACCATACAATAGCTGTGGTTTCCTAACGTGTTACTCTGCAAGCTTTTCTTCTGGAGTATTAGAATGCTTCGATCTCATACCAGTGTGGAACTAGGGGGTTGTGGAGATTGCCCCAAATCTTGTATTTCTAGACAGAAATTGAGGGACACTCTAGGCAACCCATAACAATGAGCAAAATCTTTGAGCTCACAGAACATCCATGTTCCAAAAGTAAATGGACAAAAAGTTACTTAAGAGAGAGAGATGTAGTATGAAATGAATCTTATTTAATATCTTTATCAATGATCTGGATGAGGGGATTGAGCGCACCCTCAGTAATTTTGCAGACGACACCAAATTGGGTGGGACTATCAATCTGCTCAAGGGTGGGAAGGCTCTACAGAGGGACCTGGACAGGCTGGATCGATGGGCTGAGGTCAGTTGTATGAGGTTTAGCAAGACCAAGTGCCGGGTCCTGCACTTTGGTCACAACAACCCCATGCAATGCTACAGGCTTGGGGAGGAGTGGCTGGAAAGCTGCCAGGCGGAGTGTTGGGTTGATGGTTGGACTTGATGATCCTAGAGGTCTTTTCCAACCTTAATGATTCTATGAAGACTTGGTAGTTTGCAAGAGTTCGGAATATTATCTATAAGGCTATAGAATTAACTATTTTATTCCTACCAGTCAGGTCAGTTTGCTGTGGGAATGAACGAAATGGTAATGCCTGTAGAGTAACACGCATTGTGGTGTGTGTTCTGTGAGGTAGGACAAGCTTCTTGGATAGTGACTTATTGTTGGGGTTTAACCCCAGCTGGCAACTAAGCCCCACAGAGCCATTTGCTCACTTCCCCCTGGTGGGATGGGGGAGAGAATCAGAAGAGTAAAAGTGAGAAAACTCTGAATGTCCCCGCCCTTCCTTCTTCTTCCCCCAGCTTTATATATTGAGCATGACACCATATGGTATGGACTATCCCTTTGGTCAGCTGTCTCAGCTGTGTCCTCTCCCACCTTCTTGTGCAACCCCAGCCTGCTGGCCGGTGGCGTGGTGTGAGGAGCAGAAAAAAGGCCTTGACTCTGTGCAAGCACTACTTAGCAACAACTAAAACATCTCTGCATTATCAATGCTGTTTTCAGCACAAATCCAAAACATAGCTCCATACTTGCTACTATGAAGAAAATCAACTCTATCTCAGCCAAAACCAGCACACTTACCTTTTTTTATTTCAGTGCCATCCACAGCACAGCATTCTGGCGTTTGAATACTGAGTGGATATCATTCTGCTGCAGCAGAATTTGTCTTTTTCTTTCTGAATGCCAAAATTATGTAATTTTTCTTTTCATACTTAAACTCCCTGTATCTCCCACACTTTCCCTCCCCACCCATTTGTTTCATGCTACAAATTATTAAAACGTCATTCTGTCCCCTCTGCAGACATAAGCACTCGCTCTCTTTCAGTTTCACGGGATGGGAGGTGGTTTTGTTGTTGTGCAGAACTTCATCAATCTGCTGGCAGTTTGAGGAGAGTGTGTCAGTATGAAATTTGGTATTATCCAACGGAACCAAGGGGTTGGTCTTCCAGCGTTCTGTTTAGCTGATTTTAAGTACTGAATACTCAAAGTATTCACTATGCTTCTTATAGGTATGACAGTACGAATGCCTCAAACTGCGTATGTTGTGAACAACGGACTAACTCTTGGATCTGGAGCACCTCAGCTTACAGTGCATCATCGACCACCACCAGTGCATGCTGTGAGTAGTCCTTTTTAAATTGCTTAATGCAATTTACAGACTTGTCTCTGCATTAATGTCTTTCGAATTGCTTCTTAGTGTGAACTGCAGAATCATGAAATCCCTGTAGACACTTGGCAGCCAGTTCACCTGCATAGCACCACCCTATCACCTACAGCAGCTTCTGCCAGGAATGGTAAAAGCTATGCAACCTGTTAGTTTAGTTTACCCCAGAGTTCTCCAGATCCACCAGTAGCACACTGAAAAATGGTGCACAAGTTGTCTGCAGGTAGCTTGTGGAGTCAAGGGTACAGAAGAACTGCCACTAAAAGTATAGCCATGGTTTGGCTACCAATTGGATGACCAGATTCTCAGTACAGCTGTTTGCAAAACTGAGGTGGGAGAACAAGGTACAGACAGGATCCTCAGGTTGCCAACTCCCAAATTGCAGAGGGTTTTTTTTTATCACTGTTTGGGGTGATTACTTCTGCATCACCTCAAACCCCTTTTCCTAAGTGTTTGAGAATTTACTCTGACTCATTCCATATGGTTTTACTGTGCAGATATCCAAATACATTGCCTGCATACTCACTGTTGGGCAGTCACATCACTTGTGATGTCCTGAAATGGTAAATGTATTGCAAACAAGGTGGCTCATCATTCTTTCAATCTAGACATCATTCAGCTTCATGCAGTCTCCAGTGATAAATAATGAGAATAAATCAAGCCAGTATCACATAGGACACTTAAGATGACAAAAACTACCCCAGATTCCAACCTGAAGGGCCCCTGGCTTGAAGAATAACATTTTGTACTCATAGTAACCACATTCCTAAATTCATCTTAACTGACATAAATGAGACACTTATGAGACATCTGTGACTATGACAATGGAAAGCCACATTTGTGCCCTTATTTCAAAATTTTCTGGAAACTGAGGCTAAGATTTTGTGATCAATTTAAGGTGCTAAAATCTATGTGGCACTGTTACCCATTCTTCCTTTTGTGACTGAAAACCTGCCTCTGGAAAAGATGATGAGTTGTCAGCTTAATCCACTGCCTGGGGTGTTTTGGGTAATGCGGGAACAGCAGCTCAAATGTAGATTAGCTCAAAGTCATTGTGAACCTGCCTGCTCAGTCTTGGTAAAGGGTGCAGTGTTCAGTCCATCACCTCTTGGGTGGGAAGCAAAGAGGATATAGGGAAATAACTGTAGCAGTTATCATCTGTACAGCTAGGGATTTATATGCAAATATAAGAACTTACGGCATCCTTGGTCCCACCCCTTCTCAACCTTTGCCGCTGCTCTCTTGTCTGTGTGCTCTCTGCACACAGGACTTAGAGGTGTGATGGTTGGGTGACTGCAGGCTCATTTGCTTCCATTTGCCTGGGGAGTGATGAATTAAAGCCTCCTTTCAGTGCTGTAGACTCTGACCTTTCCCTTATTGCTCTTATGTTGCTTAGGAGCCACCACGCCCTGTACATCCTGCCCCTCTCCCGGAGGCACCACAGCCATCACGTCTGCCCCCTGAAGCTGCCAACACTTCTCCGCCTCAAAAGCCACAGCTGAAGCTGGCACGGGTACAGAGCCAGAATGGTATTGTGCTGTCATGGAGTGTCATGGAGGTGGACCGGAGCTGTGCCACTGTGGACAGTTACCATCTCTATGCCTACCATGAGGACCCGAGTGCCACTATGCCCTCCCAGTGGAAGAAGATCGGGGAAGTGAAGGCCCTCCCACTACCTATGGCATGCACTCTTACACAGTTTGTGTCTGGCAGCAAATACTACTTTGCGGTCCGGGCTAAGGACATCTATGGACGTTTTGGACCCTTCTGTGACCCTCAGTCCACAGATGTGATCTCTTCCCAGAGCAGTTAAACTAGAGATCTTTGGAGCCTTTAAACCTGTCCTACTACCAAGAATTACCCCAGTTTTGGGGGGGTTGATCTCATGCATGAAATTCACTTTTAAATCCACTCTCTGCAGGATTATTTTAGACAGTTGTGTGATACACTACATGCATTCAGAACCAAAAGAAAAATAAAAGTCTCACCTGCAGCAAGAGAGCCTGTTTTCTCTGGATAGCTCAAGTCATGGGCCATTTGCAAATTTTACTTTCCCTTCCATGACAGCTGTTCCACCTAAATACCTCCCTACCCTTTATCCAAGGGCACCCTGGATGCCTGGGGTTCTGCTTCAGAGTGGGAACAAAATAATAAACTACAGTTTGTCTGAAGCAAAACATACACATCTGTAATATCTATCAAGGCGCTAACATGAGGGCAAGAGCAGATTTGCCTCTTGTCCCCCACCGCTCTGTGAGCAGGCTGTGATATGAAGGGTGATTTGAGGTCTCCCTTTTGTACTGGAAGATTGAGTGGTCTGGTCTTATTATACAAACTGTAATGAGCTCTCTGAGGGGAGGGAAGGGAACTTGAGTCTGGCCAGGGAAACAATATGTGTGTAAATTTGGAGGTGGTGGAAAAAAGAAAATAAATTACCCCACTACCTCCTACCTCTCCTAAAGAAGAATGCTCCTCGACTTTCAGCATCCTCCCCCACTCACACTGGGACCGTTCCCAGGTCAGATCTGAAACTGGATTGTAGAGACTGCATTCACACCTCTCCAGCTCAGATAATTTCTCTGCCCCATCCCTCATACATCCAGTCCTATTTTTTAGATTTATTTTGTGCCTTAAAGAATAATTTCAGAAATAAATGTAGCCAGATACCTTGTGGTGTTCTTTTATTTGCTTGGAGTTATTTTTCCCTTCTAGCCTTTCATTACTGCTTCTCATTTTCCTGGCCTGCAGTAATAGTTATTTCTGTAAAGACCAGGAAGTGTAACATCCGCTGCTGCTGGATTCGTTCTTATTGGCAGTATCATTCAGCCCTTTCCTTGCTGTAGTTCTTGAGTAGTTGTTTTTGTCCTGTCAAGAATATTAGAGCATACAGACAGTATTTTCCACCAGAGCCTTTCCCTGTTGTTTTGGGAAAGCCATATGCTGCAGTTCAGCCAAAGAAGAAACCTCTGTGGTGTGGCACCATGAAAGCTTCTAGCTGTTTGCACTCACTTTGGATGTTCAGTTAGTACAAAAAGATAGAAGTTGGCTTTCCAGTCCAGTCACCTGCCTGCCTCTGCAGAAAGCTAAGGCACCCAAAGCAGTTTAGAAACAATTTTAGACCCTGGCCTAAAACTTGTGAGCAATTGCAAGTGTTCACAGACGCTTTCATGGTGCTCCTGAGTTGGTGAAAGAATTTGGTGCATCTGCCCCACTGTCGTTGACATGTTAAACTTGCTTTTTTCAGAACCAAAATGTAATAATGCACCTGGACAAGAAAGTGTATGTAAGGGTTTTATTTTGGCACTTCTCAGAACAAGGACAACAGTCTGGTTCCTGCCCAGCAGAACCAAACAGTGGATTTAGAAGGGAAAGTGTCTTTTTTGTGTGGTTTTTTGTTTGTTTGTTTTGTTTTGTTTTCTTTTCTTTTCTTAAATCCACTTTGCCATGTAGCAAAGCTGCAGAAGAAAACATTTTTTAATTTAGGTGCTCTCTTTCTTAAAACCAACACTTTTAAATGTAAAGCGAGGTTGAAAAAGGGCAGGAAAAATTAAATCCCAAAGCATGGCTGGTGAAATGTGCCACAAGATTATGGGTTCTTCAGTTGTGTTCCCTTCGAGAACTTATCAGTGAAAGAAACCACATTGTAGACTTTTGTCTATGCTCTTTTACTGCACTCCATGTAGCTGGGATTTTCACTTCTGTCAGGTGAGTAATGAAAATTTTCTGTATGGAAACTTGCATTTGAAGTACAGCAGTTTTATTGATTTGGGCAAGTAAAACTTCTGTCTAAATCCAGGGATCATGAGAGAAAGTTCACACGGAATCTCCTGTGTGAATGATGTGTAAACTTTCCTTTGAATAACAGTCGTCCCTGTATTACTGGTGCCAATAATCAATAATGCCTTGAATTTTTCTATGTTTAATTAAATGTTTTGTCTGCCTTTTTCAAGGAATAATTACTTAATAATTCATTTAGTCAACTTATGGAAGGTTGGGTCTTTCTAAAGCCAGTTCTGTATTAGAGGGTAGAGCAGTTCATTCCAGTTGATGGCTGTCACGTCCTCCCTGGGCAATTTTTTTTAATGTGTCTTTGAGGTGGTACCAAAGGGCCGTTGGCCATATCAGTAAAATGAGGTTTTATAGTTTGAAAGTTAAAATAAATATTAGAATACAACCTAGAACTTATGCTGCTTATTTAATTGTGATTCCAGCCCAAGCTATACACGAGCTTTTCTATAGTTTGTGCTTGCGTTTAGGTCACGATTGTTCTTAGCTTTGTCTTGCTTGGGATAGGCAGGGGATGAGAGTCCTGTGTTAGAATGTTTTTCTTTCCTCCAATGGAGGTATTGTTCAGGATGGTCTGGTATTGCGTTTGGAGGTTTTGTGGGCTGTATCTTCTTGGACTCATCTTTATTTACTAAAGTTGGATGTAGTTCTCAACTGAACTGATTGTAAAACCTGGCTTCTGGCTTAATAGATCCATTTCTGCTACGTACGTACAGCAGAGTGCAGTTGATTTTTTGTGAATAGATAAGCTAGCTACAGTTTGTTGACTGAAGCCATCGCAGCTCTGGGGTGAAAGCTGACTTCTCTTTTGCTTCATCCCAGCAAGCAGAGCTGCTAAAGGTCTAATTTCAGGATCTTAAGCAAGTAGTGGTGGCAAAGTATGGGATAAAGCATGGCTTGACTTTCAAATGCCTAGCTTAGTTTGGAGACCTTAAAGGTAGCTGGTTCTTAAATCCTGACACACAAATAAAGAACTATATCATTTCTGCAAAATTATTTTCATGGTGGAGCAGACCTCTGCAGTGAGTATTCACCCCTTACGCCAACGAACAGGAGTATCGCCTAATTCTTTAACTCGTGGCACTTTCCCCTGTGTTGTGGGATAGCTCGTTAATTTTATTATCCTTCACCTCCCAGAAACAATAAAACTATTGAGAAACTAAATTTCTAATAGCAACAAACATTCAGAAATCATTTATTTTATTTAACAGACTTTATTTGAAAGTACTACCAGAATATCCGGGAACATTCAGGACAGGTCTGTTAGCACTGTGCTTCTAGACTGGGCTCTTCATAAAAGTGTTAGTTGCTGGAGGCTTCCTATAATCCACTTTTAAATACGCTAAAAATCTCTAGATGGCTTTTGAGTGGAAGGGTTGATTTTAGTTTCTTCTCTACGCTTCATGCAAGTTTTTCCATCTTATTTCCAGTACCCTGGTGTAAAGTTATTCCTCACTTAGTGTTTTGCTGTTGCCACTGGGTACGCAGCATTTCAGCAGTGCCACCTTGGATCTAATGCCCTGTGTTTTAGCAAACACAGCCCTGATTCTACAGCTGCGTTTTCTATCCTCATTTACTTTCTTGTTTGTTTTGGTTTTGGTTTGTTTTTGCTGTGTGATATGAGGGCATCTGGATATCCAGGTTGGAATAATTCGAGTTAGTTCAGTTTCTCTTTAGGGAGGAGCCCTGCTGTGGAGTGCTGATGGCAAAATGCCATTCCTTTCTACTGCGTTCCTCCCTAGTCACAGCTTCACTGGCCTCCTTTATTTTACTGTGTGTCTAAAAAAGCTTTATTGGATTCAAATAACTAAACGCTAGGAGTGGGGCAGAGTGTAGGTATAGCATCTTTCTGTATCTGCAGCAGCAGAAAATGTGAGGCTGCAGAGGCAGGTTCCCCTCAGCCTGTATTTATTTCCATGCTCTGACCAGCTTCTCAAGGAGTAGCAGCTGGTCTTTGACTTTGCTCCTTCGAATTATTTCCGTGCTACCATCGACCATGTTAGACCACTGAGCACAAGCACTGAGACACTCGCCCGTCCCAAGGGTTTTAGCACAAGGCTGGAAATGCCCATGGTGTCTTCCCTGTAAAAATAAGGGGTCTTACCCTGCCTCCTTTGAAAACATCGGCAAAACCCCTCGTGCCTTCAGTGGGAGCATGATTGGGCCCAATAGTAGGATCCGAGCACTGTTTTGTACTGTAACAAAAAGTCACTTCAGCCCTTTCTTTATGCTGTTTGTCTTAAAAGTCCAGTAAATTAGAATCTGTATTATATGTAGGGACAGGTCAAATCTGTTCCTGCTCCCCAAACAGCCATTCCCCACTATGAGAATATTGCATACACTGTACAAAATCAAGCTGTGATTCTGCCTTCTTATAAACTCTGTAGTATTTTCATTTAGTCAAAAATATCTATCCAGACTTTTTAAATAGAAGCTTGCTATATTAAATATATATTTTTTTAATTTGTTGGTTTGGATAGGGTTGGGCATTGTATGAAAACACTGGAGGGAGCGGAGTGGAAATGACACTGGGCCAGCCCTGCCACCAACATGTGTATTCCCTTCCAAACACCTTCTGAGGGGAGAAAGAAACAAATAAGGATAGTTAAGCAAAAGCAAATGAAAGAAGGGATGAAAAGGAAAAATCAAAGTACCAGTTAAAACGCATCTTTATTTCTCATTGTCATTATGCAGGCTGAGCATTCTTTTTTTCTTTTATATATACACACACACACACACACACATACATATATATATATATATATATATATATTGGAAGTGCTGTCTTAATGTAATGGGGTATAGCTGTAAATAAGACAACTGGGTAGTAGCTGTTTGGGGAGTCCTGTTCAGCTTTAGTAATTTATTGGCTATTGGGAGTCAAACATGCAAAATCCTTTCCTAGGAAACTCAGAACCTGATTTCTTGTTTTGTTTTGCAGCTGGACTTGTAAATACAAAAAAAATGTAGGATGGATATAATGTCCAATTTAAACTGGGCAGTTGCAAGCTCTCCCCATTTTTGTATGTTCTGTAGATTAGTGTGTGTGTCTGTGTTAACTGTAGTGGGGTTTTGTCTGACAAGCCTGAAATTTATACTTTGAAATAAACTACTGGGTTTTTAACACTTTGAGTCATCTGTGCTTAGTTCCAGACATCTCAGGAGACAACTCTCTCCAAAAGAGCCCAGTGTGTGCTCTTTCTGTTCAGAAGTGCTGCCACCTGGAGGAGGGGGCACTGCAGGCCTTTCAGGTTGGCAGCCTTGTTGCCACCTGCTCAAGTACGGAGTTGAGCAGCGATGGTTTGGCTCTAGGTCATTCCCAGGCGGTCAGTGCATGGCACTGCCCTCCCAGCCTTCTCACGCAAGCGAAAAACAAAAGCAATGCTATAACTTCTAGAAAGTCACCTTCGCAAAGCAAAGAGGGCCTATGTATCCTGGACAGACAGAGCCCAGCATCCTGCACCCCAAAGTTGCCCCAGACGGGGACAGAAATGGAAGCGAGTTGGCTGGTGCTGCTCTCCTCTCCCTCCAAGGGGCTGGGTTTGTTCTCTGAAAAAATGATTGCTCTTTTGGCAAGAGGCTTTGGACAAAGTACAGGAGCTGCCTTTGGTTTTTCACAGCACCCTTAAGCATTAGAGCCTTGAGTCTGCAGCAACGGTCTCAGCAAGCCTGACTGGCTGTGCCTCTCAGGCTGGGGGCAAGCTGTTGTGCACAGAACTAATTGCATCAATCGGGGCTATCAGGAGCAATAAAAAGGGTGTTTTAGTGCAGGGATCAAAAAAGACCCCCCCCCCCACCGCTTTTCAGGTGCAGAAGCCAGGTATAGCACTGTGAAGACTGTTGTGAAACTTAACNAATAAGAGGATACATACTGCACATAGTTTAGACCATTGGTTTTATTATAACATATAGTGTAACCATTCTGCTGAGCAGTTTGTGCTGGTATAGAGACATGAATAAGTAAACAGCCAGAATGCTCACTTGGTTTTGCTGCAGGGCAGCTTTGCCACACACTCGATGGAACATCTGGAAAGCAGTGCTACATCTTCAGAGCAGAATGTACGTAACAGCAAAGTGCCCCTCTGTACGCCACTGGTGCTCCTACTGTGTAATGTAAGGAAACAAACCAAAAAACCCAACCAGGAAGCAGCTGCAAAGGAATCTGACCTAGCAGCACGGCACCAGGACACTGCCAAAGCAATGCAGTTGGTTTCTCCCTGGGGAGCTCTTGCCCAGCCCTGGGGGGACAAGCTGGACCCGGCTGCTGTGGTTGTGGTTGGCAGATCAACACAGGCTGGCCTGCTGACAAAGGAAGCACGCAGGGCAACACAGTAAAAGGAATGCAGTGACCTTTAACAGCACAGCCATCAAAGGCAAAAAAAAATAGGGGCAGTCATATGGATTGCAGTCCTAAGACTCATGAGGTCCCATTGATGTAAAACATGTACTCATAGAAAAGGACTCTTAGAAGTAGAGCTCTGTTTACCCCCGGTGCTGCTTTTGAGCACAAAGCAGCTCCTGCTTCAGGGGAGGAGGCTGAAGGTGGGAGAAAGGCAGAGCTCCCATCTGGGGTTGGACTAGATGACCTCTAAAGGTCCCTTCCAACCTAAACCATTCCATGACTCGCTGATTTCCCTGCATATTTACGAATGGGCCTGGCGCTTCCGCTGTGTGCCTCCACTCCCTGCGGGGGGAGCATCCGGGTGTGCCCTGGTCAAGAACACTGTCCAACACAGTAACCAATTGGCAATTTCCTGGTCCCTGGGGACCAACTTCTAAACAATACTTTGCCATTAGTATTTTTATATAAGATTGAGTGAAGACAGTAAATACAACCTGTAATGCTGCTGTGTTGCCTGGGAGTGACAGTCAAGTAGCAAACAGCCATCCTCCAGCCATTGTGCTTCCAGCCTCAAACAAGCAGCTGATTCTTGGTTCTCTGCTTGCCTGTCAGCTCAGATCCCTGTACTGTCCTTCGTGACCCAGCTCCATTCCTTCTTTTAGTGTGCTCCTTAAAGCCTGTTCCAGCCTGTTCCATTCAATTCAGTCTGCGGCAGTGGCTCTGTAGCTGCCAGTCTCCAGTGCAGGACTTTAAAACACATCTTTCAAGGCAGCAATCAGCTGCAAACACCTGAAGGCTACACACAAAAGAAGTGCTTAGTTCATGTTTGGTGCTTACCTAAAAAGCATCAAGACTGCTGCCGTGTAAGGCTGCAGCTGTAATCAGAGCATCCCAGCGAGAACTCACAAAGCTGACAGACCAGCTAGAGGGTGAGACACAAGTAAGTGACACACAGCAGGTCAAGCTTCCCCATGCTCAGCACTGCCAGGGCCCAATGTAGAGGCAGGGCCGTTTGGCAGAGCACTGCGGTTCATGCTCAGGGGCAGGGGCAGCACAAGTCCCCGCTGCCCTTTGCTCAGCACAGCTGCACAGGGCAGGGAGGGGTGGCTGGGATTGCAAAACATTACCTGGAGGTGGTCTGTGCACTTGGAGCTTGGGGCAAGGGCCAGCCACCTGGGGCAGGGGCTGACACAGGGCCAGTGTCCCCAGAGCCACAGCTGCAGGCGAGCAAGACGCCTTCCCTGATAGAGAACGTCAGGGGCAAGAAAAAAGGGAAATGGTGCTCTATTTAAAACCTCTGTGGCTACGGGTGCCTCCTCCCCACTGACGCTGGTGGAAGGCCCCTGTGCAGCATTGCCATCGCTTTTGGCTCATAAGAGGCACCGAGTGAACACACGTTCATCCCCTACTAGCCTGGGCACAGCTGCAACTGGCATATACACCAAGGCATATACTTACGGTGTGGCTGTGTGTGTCTGGCTACCTGGGCTGAGTAATTTTGCTGCTTTACCCAATGAAGAACTGTATTGCAAGGCAAAAAGCAGCTCTGTGACACGCACTTCAGCGGTTACAGCCCTTTTACACAGTGCTCTCCCACCCCTGCACATGGCACAGATGCTCTCTCCACCCTCTCACTTACCTCCTTCTGCTCCAGCAAACAAGTCATTTAAGTCGTTCCATGGATTTTTCATCCTCGGCAAAAGCTTTGCTGTAACTTGTGGTGTCCCTCTCCCCTTGAGGCAAATCAGCCCTACTGTGACAGCCAAACATTTAGGCTAGAACCTCACCCATGCTGCAGTAACTCGCTTCCTTCCCCATCAGACAAGCTAAACGCCAGTGGCCTGATCAAAACCTCCCACTGCTCATCCTTCACCTTTTGAAACACAGGGCAGTTGCTTTGCAGTTTAGTTTGGACTGCCACGGCCCTGAGGCAAGAGCTGTTTATTTTGTTTTACTTAATTACATGTATAACATCTGGCACTAAACAGACCAGTGACTTGACTTCTCAGTGTCAACATTGGTAACTAAGAGTAACGCATACAGCCCCAGCCCTCACAGCAGTCTTCCTGTCACATTCCACCTCCACAGCTGAGAAGGCTAGCAAAGAGGTCACTGAAGAACTCCACAGGCCGATCAGTAACAGATCTGTGGCACAGACACAAGCAGACAGTTCTTCCCTGCTGCTACACCACAGCCTGGGGCAGGGGGAGCATCAGGGGTGGATCATCAGGTGGCTCTGAGGAAACCACCAGGCACATCTCTTCACTACCTTTCACAGCCCGACCATTGCGTGCTGGCTAAAGATCTCACTAGGTGAGACAGGACAGCTCGCATAAGCCATGCCCTATGTACCTGTCGTCTACTGATCTGCCAGGGAAAACCCGGCCTTGACTCTTTGCTAGCGATATTCCTGAATGAGAAACATTGCAGCACATCTCCCAGCAGGACAGAAGGCAGACCTCAAGCCAGTACAGAGGTAAGGCCACCATGGCCCAAAGCAGCCACCCAGCTTGGCCCAGCCCTGGAGGCAGGTCCTGTGCTGCTACTGGAGACTGATCACTCCCAGTTTGCTCTGGGAAGAGCTGTGATGATGGGTCAGATCAGTGCCACGCCTGCTTCCCATCAGTCCCAGTCAGAGGAAGGGCCACCCAGATAGCTCAGAAGAGCAGAACATGCACTTGGCTGCAGAGAGGCAGCCAATGGCAGTACAAAGTGCCTAGCAGGCAGGACAGGCGAAGGCAGGTAAGGCACAGGGATGTGGACATCCAGGTCAATTTATTACAGACAGGAATGAAAATTTCCATTAAAAAAAAAATCCCATTTGGGAATACTGATGCTGGTTTTACAGGATCGGCCTCATGGTGATGAAATGAAAGTTGTACGACTCTGGCAGGCCCTGGTGTCGCGTGTGATTAAACCGTCTCCAAGTGAAGACAGGGAGACCGCCCTGTACTGGGGGGCCATTGATTGCAGTGGCTGTGAACGCTGAAGCCAGGCGAAAATCTGACACCTGTAATAAAGAACAGGAGTTCAGGGCAAAATGGTGTCATAGTGTTTGATATGCCCCCATCCCACAGAGCAGGAACAACTCCAGAAGATCTGGTAACAATAAAAAAAGTGAGCAAGGGGGAATGCATGCCGGTCAGGCAGCATTCGTCCCCTGCACAGAGGCATCTTCAGCCACACAACAGCCAGCACGGGAGGGCAGTAGCAAAGCACAAGCCCACACTGCCCCCTAGCCCTTGCACTATCCAGGCTGAGAGAGGCAGCACATCTGCCCTCAGGACAATCCTCCCTAGGTTGGGGTGTCTCCAGAAGAGCTGGAGCTGGGTGTTAAGCACTTGGGCTGTCCCCTCGGGCGCTGTCACGGTAATTTAGGAAGGACAAAGGCAGCACAGAGTTAATGCCCAGATCCTGCCCGGTTCCTCCATTATCTCCTAAGAGGTCCCCAGCCTGCTCCATCTTCCCAAATTCAGAGACACTAATAGTCTTTAGTCTTTACAGCAGACTGGCATTAGCTTCACTGCCAGGTTTTGCTTCTGCTCTGGGCTATTTCTCTCACATCCAGCGTCACAACCAGTGCGCACTGACCTGCTCCCTTACCAGACACTTCTACACAGCAATTTTCTGGATACATCTTGTAATAACCAGCTCTGGGCTCTCCTACCAGCCACTGCGCAGGCAGCTGGCCTGGGCTTGCGCAAGCTGAGTGGACACACAGCACTGGCAATGCCAAAACAGCCTCCACATGGCCTATCCTAGCAGCCGAACTCACAATCGAGAAACGCAGCAGGCTTGTCCCCACGGGATGAAGCATTGTACAACCTCCCAGCACACCAGGACTGGGCATCTGCTTACTCAGGTATTGCCCCTCACAGTGAAAATACCGTACAAGCTGCCTAGAAAAACTGCTGCTTTCTCCAGGACAGTGGGTCTAAGGATTTTCCCACATCCCCCCAGAAAACCAAGAGATCTTTAGCAAACTTTGCTCAAAGCAGTTTCACAGAGAGGTGGAGCCCTAGAGTAGGGTGACTCACTAGGGAGCCAGGCTTTTGCAAAAGTAAAGCTAAAATGAGGCTGATAACACATTCCTGTGCGCTCTGGGGAGGCTGTGCTACACAATCCCCATGAACAGGAGGCTGAGGCTGTGCAACAGTGATGTAAAGACTCATTTCTGCCCTCTGCCACTGTGCCGGGACTGGTGTCAGGGACAGGAGGTAGGACTCTGCACAGAATTACCATCTCAGGATCTGCCCAAGCACTGGGAAAGCATGAAAAGAGGGCACAGACAGGCCTGGCCATGTCTGCCCAGTGCAGGGAAACATGACACAGGTCTGATAGGAGTACAAACAGGCCGTACCAAACAGCCACTCTCCATCATCTTTGAAAGGTCATGGAGGACAGGAGAGGTGCCCAAAGACTGGAGGAAGGCAAGTGTCTCTCCAATCTTCAAAAAGAGCAAGAAGGAGGACCTGGGAAACTACAGCCAGTCAGCCTCACCTCCATCCCCGGAAAGGTGATGGAGCGGCTCATCCTGGAGGTCATCTCCAAGCATGTAGAGGAAAAGAAGGTTATCAGAAGCAGTCAACATGGATTCACCAAGGAAGATCATGCTTGACCAATCTGACAGCCTTCTATGATGGGATGACTGGCTGGGTTGATGAAGGGAGAGCAGTGGATGTTGTTTACCTTGACTTCAGTAAGGCATTCAATACTGTCTCCCATAACATCCGCATAGACAAGCTAAGGAAGTGTGGGTTGGATGAGTAGACAGTGAGGTGGATAGAGAACTGGCTCAGCAACAGAACTCAGAGAGTCGCCATCAATGGGGCAGAGTCTGGCTGGAGGCCTGTAACTAGTGGAGTCCCCAAAGGGTCTGTGCTGGG